>JAPYZA010004226.1:0-38800 GCA_030522685.1 Eupelmus azureus | reverse complement strand
CTCGTCGCGCTCTTTTTCACCCTCCCCCCCCCGCCCCAGCGGTTCCGTTTCGCCGCACGCGTTCGTCCTTTTTTCTCTCTTTCTTTATTTCACGCCCGCTCCTCGTTACACGCTTTTCGTTAGTCATTGTTTAGCGCGCGGAGTCCCTGCTCCGCCACGTGCGCGATACACCGTAATCAGCGCCGAGAGCCGAGATGCCGCGGCGCGTTCTCTTTGTGCTTGTATATATCTCTGCGGCCTCCCGCCGTAGCTCAAGCCCCGCCGAGCCAGGAACTACGTGTTTGTCAGCACTGGAGTGCGCGCCCGTAGTAACAAGTGTAAAAGGGGCCAGCCGGGAGAAAGCAATTTATTTTTAGATTTAAATAATTTCGCCGGGCTCCTCTGTGAGTTATCGCGAGCGCGAGCTAGCTGGGAAATAGTTTTTTCAAAGAAACGAGCCAGCGCGCGCGGGGAAAAACAAAATTGTTTTTCCCGGAGCAACTGGAAAGGCATTAACGGCGAGAGAAGAGCCGTAATTGTTTCGCTCGTTTACGGCTTAATCCGGGAGAAGGAGGCGGCTCCGCGGCGCACCCTTCCAGAATATCAATGTAACGATGTTTGTTCGGCTTCATTGTCGGAGGCGAGTGCCGATATCGCTCGCAGCTGGGCTCTCTCTCGTCCTCCTCCTTATTATGACGGATCTCATCAGGCTTGTGCGCGACGTCGGCTTGATGAGCATTGTCGTAAAAGCCTTCCCAAGAATTCCGGCAGCTCTCGCCCAAAGACGACGGCAGCGGCGCCGAGCTCGCTCATATTCATTTCGGGCACGTACACGCTTCTTCCCTGGATCAAACGTGCAAGCTCTCTCTCTCTCTCTCGCTCGCTGCTTGCCGCAACGTCATATTCACAAAGGCGTCCTGGTTCTTGCCACCCCCGCTCTCCTTGCTGCTTTTCGGGGGGAGGGATACTTTTTTGACACTCTGGGATTAATTAATTTTTTTATGCGACTGATTAATAATCATCTGGCAATTAAGAATTGGGAATTTTAAGATTTTAATGTCAGTTTGTTAGTTGTTTAGGTGATGGTATTGGATAAGAAATCTCTTTGCTTAAGTTACTTTCTCTGTTCTTATCATGAGAATTCTTACGAAAATAGATAGTTCCCATGGGCGAAAGAAATTTCTCCCTTATACTCTATAGTTATCAAATATCTACCTATATATCGCCTCTTGCTTGAAACCCGTAACAGATGCGGGCAATCCGTTATTATTTAGCTAAAAATAACTGCGCGGAAACGTATCACAACGGAGACATAAAACTTCTTTACTCGTGCCATTAAGCGAGATTTGTTTAATTTCGTAACGCGGAATTTCTGGAATAAATTACGTGATTACTAGTAACACAAATGAAAATAGGTCTGCCCATCACAGCGACATTTGGAGCAGCCTGTAATAAAAGAAAGTACACGCCGGGCTTAGCGAGAGAGAGAAAGAGAGTCTTTCCGGGCTTGTTGCTGATAATTCGTTGTCAGGGGGGCTCGTAAAGTCCGTGAAAGGAGGCGAAATTAGTAGTGGGTAGCTAGCGCACACTCGCGGAAGACTGCTGGGTGCGCCGCGACAAAATTAATTGTAAGTCCAAATGACGACAATAATTGTATACTCGACCGCAGCAGCAGCAGCGGCGGTGGCTGTGTGTGTACGTGTATATGTATAGGTATTATATATATATACGTGTATATATACGCGCGATGAAAATGTGAAGAAACACACTTATCCTTTTTCCACTCGGCGCCAGATGTCATCTTCTTGCGATGCATGCACTTCGCTAATGAGTTCTGCTTGAATTGAAACTAGGATACGAGCCTCAGAAAATTAAGGTCTTGCTGGATTGAAGAAAAAAAGGCGACGCGGCGACTTTTTTTTCGCTGCTGCTTTTATTCCAATAATACTCCCCCCTCCGTCCCGTTTGCACTCACAATAAGCAGCTTAGAGTACAGCGGGCTATTCTTTGAAAAATAACCACTTTCGCGGTATTTTGCATTAATTTTAATGCGGTATTAAACCTCTCAATAATGGTTATTACAATCCAGCGAAATTTGGCTCCGTAAAAGCCATTAACTTATCTTGATTATACGGAGAATATATCTATAGCGCCCATTGTGAACTGAAAATCTATTTATGGAATATTAAAAGAATTTAATAATTAAATTAAACTTCCTAATTAAAATAAAATATCTCTTGCATAAGAGTCTTTAAATTTAGTTTAAGAAAATTGAAAGAATCACATTTTTGTTGGAGTAGTATTCAAAATAGATCGTGATATGGGCTAAATAGTGAAGTTTAAATTCTATAAATATAGGAAATTAACAAAATAAACTTATGCGTTTTTTCAAGTTACATAGTGGTAAAAAAAATCGTTTCACCTTGCCTTCATGAATTTTATAAAATAAAATTTTTTAATTTTATTCGCTCTCGTACCATTCGGTTACATGAACGAGCTATTCCGCTTACAGCGCATCAATAATAAATTTTCCACTTGCTTAACTAGCATCTAAGCGCATCTATATTGACACCTACCTCGCGCAGCTAGAATAAGCAGAGCGTGTGCATTAATAATCGTATGACTCATCTAGAACGCCTTAACTTCTCGAATAGAAAATTAAATAGGCCCTAATCAGGGCCAAACAGATTGTTTAATTATAGATATAAACGTAACAGTTAGTCATCCCCTAATTAAATCTTGATGATCGCCTAAAAAAATAGTAATGACTAGTCCCAACAAATTAATGTCTCATTTATATCATATAACGAATATTACATCTGCAATGAAGGTAACAAATGATGAGAGCAGAAATAACAATGTTTATCTGTTAAACCAGGTTACGGGAGCATAGCGCCGCGCTCGACTCTGGGCAAAGTGGTGACGATGGGCTACGCCTTCGTGGGCATCCCTTTGACGCTGATCTACCTGTCGTCGGCCGGGGGCCTCCTGTCCAGATGCGCCCGGGGCGTCTTCACGCGTGCCCTCTGCTGCTGCCTCTGCTCCAACTGCGGCTACTGCTGCTACGACGAGAGGCGGATGCAGGTGAGCGTATGTGTTGCATTTTCCTTTCTACACGCAAGCAACTCCACCTGACACGGACAGCAAAGCAGGAATGCCTTTGTTAGAGGATATATATATGAGCGCTACCTTCGTTTAACCCCCTTTGCGCGGGACAGTAGCACATTTTTCACTTATTTTTATTATTTTTTTTTTTTTGTAAGACTCTTAGATATATGTATGTATACTCTTTTTTCGTTCCTTTGCACATACTTCAGCGTCACATTAGATCGCGAGAGATGCGAATTAATCCTCCGTTTTCAAGTATTCCTTATCGCTCGAGAGCGTTTAAACCAGGTGGATTAGTTCGCAGCTAGAACAGCACAGGTGGATTACACTTACGGCTAGCTGGGAAGCGGGGGCGCCAAGTTAAAGCTGGATCATTTTTAGGAGAAGGAGAGACGCATGAGAAAGAGGAGACAGCAGGAGGAGCTAGCCCAGCAGCAGCAGCAGCTCCAGCTGCAGGAGCCGTTCTATGTCAGGGCGAACGCCTCGACGTATCCTAGCTCGGTGGAGATCAAGGCTAGTCCCAAGGACGAGGTGTCGAGCCTCAGCTCTGGTGACCGGCCGAACGTTACGATACTGGCACCGATTAGCATCTGTCTCGGGGCTATGTTTTGCTACATCATCGCCGGGGCTTTCACTCTTCATAAGCTCGAGGGATGGAGCTTTATAGGTATAACGGCTTGTTTTTTTACATTTTAATGGACATGTTATTAAGTAATGCGAAAATATTGATTGATAGGCAGTGATAAAGGATTAATGGGGGATAAAGAGGGATAAAGGATGATTTGAATAATAAAAAGAGAAATCAATTTTACGCCTGTTACTGAAAAGGTTGACACTGTACTATATAGATTTTATAAAAATGATTCATAATTTATAAATTATTGATAATAAACTTATTTTTTATTTGTTTTGAAGTGTTCATTTTAGTGCGAATATAAAAATACTTTTATTTAAGCAAATAAGTCGAATGAAAAAGTTGAATTATAATTATTCAACATTTGTATGTATACATTCATTTAGCTTTAATTTTTTTCAAACCATCTATGGTATTTAGTTCTAATACGCTTAGTAACAAGTTATTTTTCTGGGTTACAATCAGCCTTTCGGTATCAACTCAAAACACAAAAATCATACTTTCAATCCTCCCACATCGAAAAAATTCTAAAACTTAAATTATTTTGCAGACGCGAGCTACTTCTGCTTCATGAGCCTGAGCACGATCGGGTTCGGCGACATGGTCCCTGGCTCCTACCCTTCGTTCAACGCCCTGGAGGCTCGCAACGCGACCGTCTGGTTCTGCTCGTGCTACATAATGTCGGGCATGGCCCTGACAGCCATGTGCTTCAACATCCTGCACGACGAGATCGTCCATCGCCTGTCGCACCAGCCGGACAAGCACCCCGAGCCGGTAAAGCCGAGCTCGAGCGTCGACGAGCTCTCCGCAGGCGGCGACCCCTTCGCCATGGCCTCGTGACAATTTCCGAGCAGCAACGTACTCTGCCACACTCGCAACGTGACCGAGGAGTCGCTCTGCATGAGCGAGCCACCGGCCAGCCTCTTCGCCCACGAGAACGAGATCAACATACTCAAGGATTCCTACAATCAGGTGGACGTGACGCGCGACTGCAAGCCCATACTCAAGCTCGAGGACCACCTCAGGCCGGTGCCGCCCCCGGCGGTCTACACGCTGCCCGAGCTCGACGAGGACATCGACGAGGAGAACACCGAGATGTGAATTCGCACTCCGCGTCCGCCGCCCCCAGACCCCCTTTTTTCCGTTCTCCCTTGCTTCCTTTTTCACGGATTCAACGTCTAACCGATTGTATATCTACGAACATAGCATTAGCCAAGTATTGTCGATCATGAAAAATTATTAAGGAAAACTCATTGTCAAGGCTCGAAGGAAAACAGACTCTATGCTCGAAGAACAATAACTAAATTATAACGCAATTTTTCTTATGGACAAAGTAAGACAGTTGAGGGTACGCGAACGTCACCTCGTCGTCTGCTCGATTATCTAATTTTATCCTTTTTCTTCTTAACTTTGTTTCAAACGCTCCTAGGCAGGTTTGTTTTGTTTCGAAAAGAAAAGAACGACGATTGAAATTGTTGATAGTTAAATTGAGTTTGCTCGAAGACAGGTTGCGTTAAAAGTAGTTTCTAAGACTAAAATAAAAAAAGGTTACTGGTTAGATAAGTAAGATAATATAACAGAGAAGAAACAATTACTCCTTATGACTATTTCGTTTGATTAATCTCTTATAATTTTACTTTAATTAGTAAAGAAGCGACGAGACAACTTGAAACCCCTTATACTTTTCACTGATTTAATTCTCTATTGATGCACCTGATCGCTAATTTAATAAAGCGGAGACTCCCGCTTCATTCCTATAAAGTTTTCCAATATGTATTCATTCGCGTTGGATCGCCGGTCAGAGCTTAATACATCAAACGAGAAAAGCCGGACTGAATAACAATCGATACAAAAGCGTCGCTCGCAATACTTAACGTCCTAATTACAGTAGCCGAGTTAACGAGAAAGAGACGGGGTAGCAGCTGCGAGAAAATGTTTGCCCGCGCGGCAGCAGGACTGCGCGCCTCGTGTAATCAATTTCAAAAGAGCCAAACAAAAACGCGTCCAGCGACAAAGTACTTAAAAAATATCGTGATAATAAAGAGGAAGCGCAAAAATCCAATCGTTAAATTCGCTCGAGAGAGCGTGTCCATTGTGAGACGATAATAGCGATGCTGCTTGCGCGCGAGCGCGACACCGTCTGCTCTCTTGCGCTCGAAAGCGAAAACGTCCGAGGCGCACAAAAGTAACCGGAGAGTGCTCGTTCATTAAGGCGTCTGTAAGGCTTCCAGCCTCTCGGAAAATCCTCATTGACTCGGAGTCTCTCCTTTGCAGAAAAGCTTCGATCCTCCCTCTCTTTCTTTTGCCAAGCTCCTTCTTCTTTTCTCACGGCAAGCTCGGACCTCTGCACGCGTGGCTCTCTCTCTCTCTCGCTCGCTCTATACCCCCTGGGAAATATAAGGGAGTCGCGCGAGGGCCGGCCGTGCGCGCGCGCGCGCGCTTGTGGCTGCGCGCCATTCGAAAACTTTATCCACCAATTTTACGAGGAAAATTCCAATGAAAGTCAAATGCCATGGGAATTGTTTTTCTTGCCGTGCGCTTGCCATCCTCCCTCTTGCTCTCTATCTCTGTCGCTTCCTCCGTATACGGGCCCCGGGTCTCGCGCTGCGTACACGCCGTCGGCCCCTTTTGTGTAATGAAGTTACGCCGCTCCGACGCGCTGCTGCGCTTTCTCGAGAAATCGAGTCGACGCTGGAAGCTTCTTCGCTGATTGTACGAGTCACCTCCTGGAAGGAGAAAGCCGGCGAATCTCTTTTTAACGCGAGCCATCCGGACCGATTGTACTCTTCAATTTCTGCTTTATATTTTTTCGCCGTCTGCCCTCCTCCTTTGCCCCGGCGACGCCGCCTTTTTGATGTTCTCCTTTTGTTCGGCGAGTTAACTGTACCGTGCCCCCCGCCCTCCGCGCTCGTCCAGCTTGCACTGTCTTCTATTATATTGACCAATCAATGAACGAATAAGAAACATGTTTTTAAACTGATTTATATACTGAAATTACACTTGCGGATAATAGTTGGATGGGATAAGGTTATATTATATACACAGACATAGCGATGATTAAACAAAATTTCAGAAACCAATTTTTACAGTTTTTAAGAATCTTACGTAGATATCTTGTAACTGTAAGGTTGAAAATATAAAGTTATCAAATTTTGAATTTTTTCCCCGATTAAAATTGTTTGACTAAGTAAATTATATTTTTAAGATAAATTTTGTTTATACAAGATGTTTTATTTTAATGTATAGAAATTCAAAGTATTTGATAGTTTATATTTTTAATTAAGATAAGTTGTAAATAAAATACTGTCTTACTCTTGTCACCGAATCGATGGCGCTGAATTAATGTTCATGAATAAGACTATTGTCGTCGATTTACTTAAGAGCTAAATTTTTAATGTAAATATTAAATTAACGAAAAAGAAACTGGAACTTTAAATTTACGTTGTTGAAAAAAATCCCAGGTTCAGCGATCTTAAGGAACAAAAAATACAATTATTGTTTTTTACTTCCGTCGACTTAACGAAAATCTAAAATTATTCATAAACTACCGATGTAAAAAGCTGATACTTTTTTAACAGTACATCGCTCTTTCCTCAGTAAGTATATTTCTAAATTAATTGTATGAAATCTCTTAAGCAGCTACTATACGAAAAGTATTGTATAAAACGTTAAAAATAATGCAGATTTTACTTAAATTTATAAAACTTCTTGTTACAACACGTTTGGATTTTTTGTAAACTTTTATACTGTTTGTATAAAACACGATATTCGTGTAACAGATTTAAACAGTTTCCTAAAAAGGAAAACTTGCGTTATTAATTAAAATGATGTATTAATGAAATATCAAAAACAAAAATGAGAAAAAGTAATTATTGTTCAAAGGAAAATGATTTTGAGATTTTACATTATTTTTCTAGAAGTGCAGTTAAAAAATGTCGTGCACTAAAGTGGCAAAAAAAAAAAAATAAAGCTGAGCGTTTTTGTCATTCTCGGAAAGTGAGTTTTTCACTTGAAATAAAGGAAAATAAATCAAATTTCATCGTTTTGTGTAACGAAAATAAGCGATGAGTCTGGTAGATTAAATATAAAGAAGAAAAAAAGGAAAAAGCAAAAAAATTAAGAAAAAATAAGTATATCGAAGATATGAATGAAAGCGATTACAGTACATTTTGCTGTCGAAAAGCCTTTGGTTGAGAGCTCGGAAACGATAATCGATATTTTATTTACACGTTTCGCATCCCACTGCGTACGTGCGTGTGCTTGGGTGGATGTATGTGTGCGTATGTGTGTGTATGCGCGCTCGAAGCCATGACGAGTGGCTTGGAAAATATTTCCACATGGAAATGTCACGATGAAGAAGATCGAGGCTGCGACTCGATTCGCGCGTGACGTTTATTCCTCGACGTCAAATGTATTCCTATATGAAAAGATTCGCATATGAGCGAAATAAAACCGAAAAGGAAATACCTTTTCATATTGTAAATATAACTTTATTTAAAAATCGACGTCCCGGTGTAAAATACAATATTGTATACACGTCTGTATAATCGTTTGTCGAGCAATGTATATCTTAAAGTAATTAATAAAAGCATTGATAAAATTAAACTAGTGATATAGTTTTAATGTCACTGTATTTTTCATTCTTATTATTTTTTTAATAAATTAATGCTCAGTGAAATAGTCATATTCAAATAATGTAACTTAGATAAATTGTAAAAGTTATTTACAATTCTTTTAATTGCTTCATAAATAGTATTAATTCAAATTAAATTAATTTTTACTCTTGAGTAATAAGTATTTATTGGTAAAATTTATTATGATTGTAAATAAAAAATTAAATCGAATAATTTTAATTAAAACGAAGAGTGTCTGCAATTTCAAAAGTTGAATTTATTGTTAATGTAAAATTTAATCATTATTCAGATAACAGAACCAGGTTTAACCTTATTTAAATTTATGAAAATAATAATTAATATGTATTATGTTGAATTCATATAATAATTACAAATATAGTGGTATGCAAATTATTTATTTGCTTTACGTGACTACGTGGGTTTTGAATTAATCAAACGAACCATCAGCGTTTTTTTCATATTTATGTTGGATAGACGTATTATAAATTTGGAACATTAAAATAAATATCGTTCCTAATTTTATTTTATATTATTTTATTTTAAAATAAATAAATTCTTTTAGTTTGTTTTGCATTCATTAACTGTGAACAATAATGTTATAAAGATCCTTTTCAGTAAAACAGTATACATAATATGTATAAGAACTTTAAAAATAAATATTAATAAGAAATGTCCATTTATACTGATAACAAACAATAAAAATATTTAATAAATACTCTCTTTCATTAAATTAAAACATTTAATTTTCATATGATTAAGTAAAATTCATATCAAAATCATTACTTCTTTACACAAAATTTATTAATATTATAGATATTGTGTTAGATATACACTCAAATATATGTAATAAGATTACCCATTAAAGTCATGAAGGTTAATTGCAGTTGTTGATATAGTAATTTCATATTATTTAAATATTTACGATAAATCAATCCTAAATAATAATCATTAACAAATATACATTACTTATATTTCATGAAATTTGAATAATCAATTCAAATAATAAAAGAAATTTATTTTATTTCTTGAGTTTCATCTGACAAATATTTATTTAAATATCAATTTGATGAAAAAACGAATAAAATGTGCTGTGTACATTATATAACCAGTCAAAAAATACTTTTCAGTTTTCTATATATAGAGAATCGAAAAAATTTCTTAATAATATTTTACTTTAAATATCTGTGAATGTATGTATACATAAAGAATGTAGACATAAAGAACTCACGTAAGGACAAAACTTTTTAATTAAAAAAATAAATATATTAATAAGTAAAAATTTAACTGATTACTGCAGTCGATATGTTCAATAAGCACATTTTTCTATAAAATCTATTGAGAAATTTCGTCTGTCAGTGATATGTCTGTAGAAAATATTTATATGTAACTAAATAACTATTATAGCTATTATATTGTTATAATATACGTAAAAAGGTTTTAAAAATCAGAAAAATTATTTTTTAGTCGCTACTTGTTAACAAAAGCAAAATAAATATCTCATAAATTTAAAACGATGAGTTGTATTAAAAAATGTTGAGGTACACTCAAATACAAATACACACACACACACGTTTTTATTGACATTATCTAAAAACTAGTGTATTGTTACTTTAAATACTTCAAAACATGTTTATAATGTACTTTATTTTTAAACTTTTTATTCGCTATTTCAAATCTTTCTCACTGAGGTAGTGATTCTTTAATGGAATTAATGTATATTTATATAAATAAGTCCACTCGAAATAACTTTATTTTAATTATCGCAAGCGTATATCAGAGTGCAGTAAAAGCAAATAATCAAGCTGCAAAAGGTTAGCGCTACTCCGTTGAGCGAGCTCATTGCGCGCAATCCGCTTCAGAAACCCTAGCTCGAATGTATTCCGGGAATAAAACAAGCAATTGTCATTTTAAACAAAGAAAGGCTCGTCGCTGGTACGCGAGGGAATCGCATTAGCGAAATCAAAGTATCGAAATGAACCGCAAATAACTCGTAAAAAGAGCAATTTTGCCGCGCTGACTCGAAGCGCGCTTCAGCGAATGGCAGCCGGCGACGGCGGCGGCACTGGCAGTAACAATAAACCGATGCATTATACTCGTTCTCTCTCTCTCTCTCTCTCGCGATGCGGCCGATGTTTCCAGGGCTCGAACGAACCGTGTCGCGTGAATGCATAAATATTTTATTGTCGCTCCTCGCGCGCGCTGAAAAGCAAGGAGGAAAAAATTATACGGCGCTTAAAAACGAACGTGCCCCTATAATTCGAAATCGAATCCAGAATAAAGAGAGATAAAGAGAAACAGAGACAGAGAGAGAGAGAGAAAGAGAGAGAGAGCAGTGACGAGTCAATCGATTTGGCGCGAGCTGGGCGGAGGACGCGCGTCGAAAAGTAATGGGAGGGCGGGTGGTGGCCCTCGTCGCTTGCATAACGTAATCCTCGAAATTTACGGCCTGGATTATTATACGCCGCGCGCGATCGCCAGGATTAATCGGCTCAGCGCTGCCGGCGTTATGCGTCGCCGGCGGTCGAGCTACTCCCACCCCCCGTTTTCCCTCCTCCCCTCACTCTCCGGCTAATCGTTAATCTGCGTGCAGAGCCGCCCTCTATTGCTCTCTCTCTCTCTCTCTCTCTCTCTCTCTCTCTCTCTCTCTCTCTCTCTGTGTATGAAAATCGTAATGCCCTGTTAATCGCGATCGCGTTATCGCCAATGGAATTTCCCGGCCAGTTGGACTGCGGTACCGGCGAGTATCTCCATTTGCCGATCAAAAGTGCGAGAGGATGACTGTTTTTCATTCTGTTTTTTTTTTTTTTTTCGATCGCCGAGAGCCCTAATTTTGCCGGATTTTCTCTCGCGACGCTAATTACCCTGAAATTACACTCTGTCGAGCTTAACTCGGGAATTGCGTTACGAGCGAGAATTTATTGACGGGGATAATTAATTTGTGTTTGGTTATTGATTCGTTTTACGCTTTATGAGCGCGATAAAAAAACGCTCGCGTTTGTGGGAGCGCTAATCCTTCGTTACTTGATTTGTATATTATCGAATGCAACTTAGCGTAATCGGGGGTTAATTAATATTTCATTTGATGTTTTAAACATGAATAATAATTTAAAATTAGACCTGATATTGCAGGGTATTTGTATATTCAGTGATTATCAGTATAATTTTGACGTTGAAGCCTTAATAAATTGAAAACTGTCTATATAGTTAATAATTTTAATTTGAAATTTGAAAACTTTTCAAATATTAATTTTTAATTCAAATAATAATTATGCTAAAATTTACATATTAAAGAATTCAACACCTTTGAGTATAATGCAATGAATTAATAATAAATAAATCTATAAAAAGGCCCAATAATAACGAGTACATTCAATAAAGCGGGCAGAGAGTATCGCTCTCAATTCGCACAAGCGGCAAATAGAATGCGCGATTGCAAGGCAAACACTTGCGTGATAGCGATCCGTTAATTAACGCCTTTGACTCCCCAAAAATGAAAGTATATACTCCCGGCCGAGGTAAAACGGCAGCTCAGCAGCCTAATTCGCTGACCAAATGCGTCGATTTGTCGCGCGCGAGCCAGCCTTCCGTATATAGATCATTCAAAGCGATATAGCATCGTAATGCAGCGAGGGAAGAGCCAGAGTGCATGTATATCTGTGTACGCACAAACACACTCGACTCGCGCTGCATTCGAGCTGCATCCGTGATGCAGGAGCAGCAGCAGCAGCAGCAGCAGCAGCAATAAGTAAACAAACGCGAAATGGAATCGAAATCGAGTCATAAATCGCAAATGTAACGCTGGCGAAATTGCTGAGGAAGCGGAGGCGGAGATATAGGCTGGGAAAATGCAGGCTGATCGAGTTACAGGCGCGTGCGGCTCTGTATTTTCGCAGCCGGCTATCTGCGCCCGGCCAGGCCTCCATTGTCGCGCGCGCAACGGAAACCCTTTCGCTGCGCGCTTCCAGCGCCGCCCGATCAAAACTTATATGCGCGAGGAAACGCCCTGTTGTGTAGGGCTGTCGAGTCATTTCTGCGAGACGTTTTTTTTTCGATATGTAGCCGGTTAAGTTTTTGATGTGAGAGTATTGAGATTTACCGTTGGGTGGTTGGCAAGTTTTTGGATGTTTTTGATTTTGGGTTTTGGAGAGGGTGTGGTTGGATGGCTGGGTACAAAAAAGGATTTGTTATTGGCGAATTGTGTGTTTTAGTGTTGTACTACTGATAGGGTAAAGTTGTTTTAATGATACTAAACAGAATAAAGTTAAAGGGTCAAAATGATTGAATTAGTAGAATGAGTATGGCGTAATAGACATAGACCGTTTGTTTTTTAACCATTCGAATGGTTTCTATTTTATCAAATTCTATTTTATAAACTATTAAACATGAATTGATTTTTATTTATATAATTTTCTTTCGAATTGTTTATCTCCATGGTTTTTAACGATTTGAAAAGAATATAAATTTATATTTTTTAATAATCTTATAGGAAAAATATTTCGTAGAAATAAATAAAAAAAATGTAAAAAAACAAAGTTACCATCGGAATTGTAATAATTTACCTTCAACCACTCTAGTTTCAATATCGCAGAATGCACAGTAACGCAACAGATGTCGCTATTTTAATCTTCTCTGTTGAAATAACTGACTATATAAGAGACGTAAAATATACTACACATTTATCAGTATTTCCTGATAATTTCCTTTGTTTTAAGCATAAAATTAATTTATGTTAAATTGGATTTATTTTTAATAGTTTTATTAGACAATTTTTTTTTATATGTAAATAGTTCTTATTTTCTTAAATATATTTCTTTTACTCATAAAAATCATTAAAAATTGAATATTTTTTAAACCTAAGGCTAGATTGAAAATGTAACTAAAAGTTTACGGATTTTCATATTTTTGAACAATTTTAAATTTTATTTTTTCATTTCAACTATAAAATACGAAAAAGATATTTTATCTAAATACAGAATGGTATAAAAAAAAATAGGTTCCTAATTACTTAACATAAATCATTTATTTAATGCCGTACTTTATCATTCGAAAATTCGCGCTCTTGCAAATTCGCTCCAATCCGCTTGGCCTCCGTGCAAAATCCAATATAGCAGCATCATCTCAACCGCTCAACGTCTGCGCAATAAGTGCGCAAAGTTGCGCGAATCGTCGCCAGCTTCAGATCGCTACTCTCAGCTCTCTGTCTGTATTGCGCGTGTCCGTGTAAATCGCTGGCTCCGCTGGTTATATCTGGTCGTTGGGCCTCGAGTAGTAGTGTAGCCGCGCGCGCGAGCAGCTACTCTCTCTCTCGCGTTCGTCCGACCAGTGCTGCCCGAGACGGAAGAACATATGTTTTAAAAGCAGGTGGCGCAGGCGCAGTTCACGTTTCCGCGCGCTACAACACTACGTTACCTAGCCATCTTTCCAGTCGAAGCGAGAGAGAGAGCGAGAGCGAGCTCGGAGCCCCCCCGAAACTTGTGATATTTGTTTGTTTCTCAGCTCAGCCTCTTATTTAACCGAGACTTTTATTAATGTCAGAACCACAGTCCGCGCTTCTACTAAGAAAACAATTAGCAGGTAAAGCAGTATTTCTCAATCTTGTCCAGCCAGTGTGATTTCGCCCGCAGAGAAAGTGTATATATATGTGTGTCTGTGCTCTTCGTGTGTAAGCCCGTCTCTCCTACTCGTATATACATATAAATATAAGTGTGTAAGCGCGAGCGCATCTGCTGATCTACTGATGTACATCAAGACACAGACAGAAGAGCTCGCGCGCGCCGTGCCATCATCCGCCTTTTTTGCCTGCAGCCAGACCGATGCGCGCAGCAAAGGGCATCGTCCTCGTCCCGCGGGGCCTTAACCTCGAGGAGGACGAGCCCCCTGGGCTCTTTCGAGCTGGCCTTCAAAACCCGATCGTCCCGCGTGAAAATCAATACGAGCCGCTCAGGGAGCGAGAACCTCGCTCGGCGAGCCTCCCTTTCCTCGTTTATTTAACCTAAAAATCCTCGGCTTCCTCGCGGCTCGAGCGAGCAGCTAACGCCGGCCCTATACTCTTGGCTTGGCGCTTCCTCGCGAACGTCGCCTTATCTCGGGGCGCTTTCGCTCTGGCGCCTCACGCCCGCTCGCTTTCTCTCTCCCTCTCGTTCAATCTCTCTTTCTCTCTCTCTCTCTCTCGCTTCTTTACTTTCGGCGTTCGCAGCCAATTCTCGCCTTTTTTTTCTTCCTCGCCGAGTGCTCTTTTGCCCCTCGGCGCGCTTGATGCATCAGCACACGCGATGATTCAACTTTCTCGCGTCGCGCCGAGAAGCGGCGGACCTCCTCGTGCCTCGTCGTCCTCGGGGAGCGGGACGAGCGAAAATAGCAGCAGCGGGGTGTCTCGCGACAAGACCGGCCCGTGTATATTTATAGAGTCGCGGCCGTCGTTCTTTCTCTTCGCGCGCGTCTTTCTCTCCTCTCTTTATACAACGGCAGAGCGGCGGCCGCTTAGCGCGATTCTCCGGCGAAGGTCAGCCTCGCGCGCTCGCGTCTCTCTTTTCTCGCATGCTCTCCTGTGCTATAGCCGCAGAGTTCTTTGACTCTTGGCCCTGGGCCTCTCTCTCCTTTCTCATATCTCTTTTACAGGCTTTATAGGAACTGACTCGGCGAGCGAGGGCCGAGGCTGGATTCGCCCGGGGCTCGAAGCGTGCGCGAGCGAGTCCAGCACGCGCGCACCGGGAGCACAACGCCGACACGAACATAACCTCGAAATCAGAGGGCTGCCGCATATATAACGCACGCGCCTGCCTTGGGGTGGGAGAGATGCCGTGCGCCCGAGGATATGTCATAGCCGCCTCGAGAGAGCTGCAGGATGCGCGTGATTTATGCCGAAAGCGTAGGATGCGCGCGGATGCTACGGGAAGATTGCTCAATGGCGGGATTTCGGATGCTTTGCTTGCTCCTTCGAGCGTGACTTGCTCATCGTCGCGTTTCGAGCCTCTGAAAATTCGTTTCTGCCTGGCTTTGAGAGTGAGAATGATATGAGAGAAAGAATGAGCCAGGTTCTTGAAGCTCGGTGCCAAATTTAGGGTTTCAATGTGTAAATGTAACCGAGAGTTTGGCAATTTGAGTAGTAGTGGCAGGAAACTGAAGTCTGATTTATTTTTCTTTATTTATAGGCGAAATTGCGATTTTGCCTGAATCTATTTTTAATAATTCTCTGATGATGTTTTTAATGTATTGTAATGTTGGCATGAATGATTTTTTTCTAATTTATGAAATAACACGTTTTTATTTTTTATAGAATTAAATAAAAACCCAGTTGAAGGGTTTTCAGCAGGTCTTATAGACGACAATGATATTTATCGATGGGAAGTGCTTATTATTGGACCTCCGGACACATTGTAGTGAGTATTTTTAAACTTCAAAGATTAGCAATGTTGTTTATATGCAGATTTAAATTTGAGTGTAAAAATATCTTTGTTTTACAGCGAGGGTGGATTCTTTAAAGCGCATTTACAGTTTCCCAAGGAATACCCACTTAGGCCGCCAAGAATGAAATTTATAACAGAAATATGGCATCCAAACAGTAAGTGAACATGGACAAACAATGAAAAATAAAAATAACTTGATTTTTTATATCATACTGTTTGATTTTTCAGTTGAGAAGAATGGTGATGTATGTATATCGATTTTACATGAGCCTGGTGATGACAAATGGGGATATGAAAAAGCGTCAGAACGATGGCTACCAGTGCACACTGTTGAAACAATTCTAATCAGCGTAATTAGTATGCTTGCTGATCCAAATGATGAAAGTCCAGCAAATGTTGATGCCGCCGTTAGTTTCATTATTTCTTTTAAACAAACAATTATAAAAAAGTGTTTTAATAATCTTTTTTTTTTTTTTATTGTAGAAAGAGTGGAGGGAAAGCTATACAGAATTCAAGAGAAAGGTGGCAAGGTGTGTCCGAAAGAGCCAAGAAGAATGTATGTAGGGTATGAAGAAATATTTACGTGGAAAGACTTATTTAATTCTGGTGAGATTTTTTAATACTCTGAATAGTTTGTAGAAATAACTGAAAATTTAAAGTTTACAATAGTGAATCAAATATTCATAAAATATTGTTATTTTAATACATAATAAAACAAATACATTTTTATACTATATAATTGTTTGACATACGAAAAAGTGATTTCAACCTTGTGTTAATTTATCACCCTTGTTTTGTTCTGGCATAAATGTCAACATGAGAAAGTGCTAAAGTTTTTTTCTCCAACTAGTATCGAAAATAGTTAATTTCAATCAAATTAAAGATTTATTTATGAGTCAGATTTGTGTTACATATTCAAGATGTAAAAATAAAAATGTTTTTTTCTGCCTAGTTGGGCAAATATACTAATAAGTAATACACTATTTTATAAACTAATAGTAATTATTTTAAGTTATTTATATTTTAATAATTAATTAGAAAAAATTAAAATAATTTTTTTTTTATTCTATTCTTACTTAATTTTATTATAGTTATGTTACTCACTTTTATACTTTTTTTAAAATTAAACCTAAGCATTGGATTAATATGAAAAATATATTTATTTATATTTCATTCTTTTCATGAAACCAAATTGTTCTTATATTGATATGCAGTATTTATAATGATGTTATCATAAAGAATATATATATATTATAAATAAATAAGATATTTCTTTAAAAAATTTTTCAAAAAAATGTTTACATTTTATTTTTTCATCAAAATAATGGCATTACGTGTTGTAAATAATTAAACATATAAAAATATTACAACAGCATTATTTGTATTTGTGTTACAGGGAAGCCATAAGCACTGTAAAAACAAACCGAAGTTGAGCATAAAGCTAACGAGCAACAGTGCCACTAAAAGTATGGACAAAGCCTGTCACTCATCCTTATGCTAAGAGAAACCGAGAGCTCATTTGCGATTCTGTCAAGTCCTTTGGACCGCAACTATCCGACGTATCGATGTCCCTTCGACTGGAAAACGGAAAGATGGAAGGTTATGCAGCTCACTTTTTAAAAAAAAATTGCTAAAACAGATAAGAAAAGTAATTTACGACTATTCATAATATAAAAAAAAATCATCTGTACGAATGCTACCTTAATATTAATAGTTATTGTAAACTTAACGTCCCTCCATTTACCTGCTCCCTCGCTATTTTCCACGATATTAGTCCAGAAATTTGCCCCGTTTTCAACCACCTTCAGAACCCTTTATCGTGTAATTTTAAATGATTCGTTTGTGTTAATTACTCGATAATGATTCCTTAGCGTCGTTTCGTATTTTCTTACTTTCGTATAATATAAATAAATTTTTGTAAAGTCGAAAAAACGAAGTGAAAATAACAATCGTTGAATGTAATGCCAGTGATGAGAAAAATACATACGAATTACTACTATATACGATAATGATTACATGAACAACATGTCAATGTCGATTAATCGTTTGTGACATACAAAGATACACGTGTTTTGTGAGATTCTTGCTAAGAATGTCGCACCGAAATACTTAAAAGCTTAGAAAAATACATTTTATCATGAATATTTAATGAGCAGGAACACGCAGGAATATTTTTTTGTAACAGAATTTATAAATTCTTTTTAAAGATTTTAATTTCTACAGAAATATATAGAAAATTAAAAATTAGGATTGTCCGTTTTTATATTTTTCTGTAGAAATTCACAATACATGCAATAACAACTGAAAAAAACTGCATTTGAACGTACTTTATTAGTCTTTTCCAGATATTTATTTCAATTCGCAAGATGCCAAATTGATAAAATGAATATGAACAATAACAACCATTCATAACGTGATAATAAAATTTTAATTAAACCAGTTTTTAAATTAAAACAATGAGTTTGTTCACTGTAAAAATGTCTTTGTAAATCAAAGACATTTATTAATGATTTGATGTTGTATACATTGGAATTAAAATTTTTAATAGAACCAATTATTTTACAGTAATGTTTTAATATCTATAATACTTTAATTTGTGATTCTAAACAAACTTAAAGCTAAAATTTTGTTTACTATTTAATATTGTCAATTAAATTTAAAAATTAATATTCTGCTCGTTTATTTATTTTTTTTGTTTTAGTGTCCTCAATTACAAAATATTCATATTAAATTTAAATAAGTTTTTAACTTACCTTCACAAATATTGTTTATTATTTTTATTTACTATTTTTATCAAGATTATTTACCCATATCTAAAACAATATTTCTGCGAATTTATCTGTTAATGATAAGTTGATAAGTTGCATTTTTACTTTAGTCGTATAAGGTAATCGAAAACTGTACCATCTGTTGGTAACAGTAAATGTGATCAGTTGTCGGTATATGAATGTTATTTTGAGTACGATCTTAACAACTGTTGGACTACATTGTTCTTTTAAAATTAATTCAATAAATTACGTGAAAATTTTTTCTATATTCGTGTTATAAAAATGTTCATTTTTATGAGAAATTCTATTTTTATAATTAATAGTTCTCTTTTTACTACTAGATTAATTAAAATCAAAGAAGTTAAAATTAACGTTTAAACAAAAATAACTTTCTCGTAAAAGGATGGGACTTTTTAATAACTGAAGAATCATAATTTTTTAATACAGGCTTTTTAATTTAGAAATTTTCAATGAAGACAGTGATATGAATAATATAATTTTATATGCATATGTATATACAATGAAAGAATCCTCAAGTATCTGATCTTCCTTCATATTGCGACTATAGACAGAAACGCATTCGCAATAAGCATGAACAAGCTTCCATTAATGATGTCTTACTTTGTTCGTTTTTGGAAGAGGATATGAATGCATTTTGTCTTGTTTTCTATATTTTCGTTTCTTTATGTTTTGAATTGCCAAAGAGCATTACTAGCTAAAGACAATAAATCTCTCACGTGTTTCAATATTTTGTATACCTTATTTATTTTTCTTTTAATCTTCGTATAATAATCATAAACGTACAATTTTAAAACAATAGTGCAATAGTGTTTATGCAATGTACAGGATAACTTTTAAGCTATATAATACAGTTCGAAATGAAATACAAATCATTAAACTATTTATTACTGCAGGTAAATCGCTCTCGATTTCTCTTTGATACATTATTTTCACTACTGGAAAAGACGACAGTGCACTTATGTCTGTTCTCTTCGTCGCTCTTAGCTTTCCTCGGATTATCCCTAAAAGTTTCGTTCGTTCACTTTTTCCATCGGCTTCTTGTCGTTGTTACAACGAAAGGAAGGATTTTTCAAATGTTCTATCTACATTTTTTTATATTGTAAAATATTCATTGTTAGGTTTACGATATGATTTTCTCCTGCCGCCTAAACCAACATCGTCGAAGCTTGCACGCGCGACAGTTGTCTCAATCGGCGCGAGTTTTAAAACTTTCGCGCGTGACAAATTTCGCGACGACACAAACTCTCTATTAATCATTCATTTTTATATATACATTAGACTCCTCTTTCACCTAGTACCTTTTTCCTTACGCCTTTTTCTTAACTTCCTCTTTCTCTGTCTCCCACTTTAAATAATTAAAGCTATTGGCTATTTATGCTCTACTCCAGTATCTACAAAGAACCTAGTTATACTGATTCGATGAATGAGAAATCATAGGCCATCGTCCGCCGCTGATCGAATACTTCCGGAGCGAGAGTAACTCACTTCTCGTGAAGGTTGTCGATAGTACGAGCTGCTGAAGCTTCTCCGTCGCTTAAATCGACTTTATCGTCTCTCTGGATTAAAGTCGCTTAATTCTTATCATCACTAATTATTTCAGAATTTGTCTATTATTGTTCGGAATGCTCCTCGTACCGTCGACAAAATTTTGAACGACGTTCGTCATTTAATTATCGGTAAAAATAAGAAAGGAATTGTGAAACTCAGAGCTTCTTCTCTTAAGAACGGGTAAAGAAATTACATTTATTAAAAAGAGATCAATTTTTCTCGAGTTAAGCTATAAATTCATTAAAATTTGCAAAGTAACATCAATCAACATTGTCTTCGTCGTTCATTCGCGTGCTCATTTTATTCAAAAAGTCAAGCAAAGATAAGGAAAAAGATTTACACCTTCTTTGTATCTTCGGAAATGCTATTTAATACGCGTCAACTTGACTTGTTGAATGAAAAGGCAGTAATCGCCAGCGTGCGTTGAAACGCGATTGAAATCAATAAAAATAATCACCGGTCGTTTTAGTTAAACTTTCAATGCCCGTCACATGTCGGTACTATTTTCAGTCACTCCGTTATTTCGATAAAAAAAATCAGCTCTCACTCTCTCTCGTTCTTTCAATCTCTCTCTCTCTTTCTCTAAATTTCTTTCGACTGCGGACTAGAATTTAATCGGAGATTAAACGTAGCTTAACCTGGTAGACGCTAGTTTGATTCATAATATCGAAGTTAAAGATTTTTGCCTCACCTCGATCAGTCATACTCGATCTTTCACGCGCGACACATTCGCTCGATCCCGAATGTCGCTATTATTCGATCAGACGTAGCTCACGCCGCACACAATCGCGGCGCTGTTAAAAGCGGCTCTAAGTTTCTCGATCGTGTTTATCGCAACGTATTATTTTGTTGCTTTTATTGATCGTGCGCACATATACGATATTACGGAGTTAACTGCGATAAGAGAGTAATATTTATTTTATACAAGTTTGCTGTGTATTTGTGTCTGTATTCTCATTTCTTTTTTAGCTCTATGTACAAAGTTATTTACAATATAGACGTTTTCACAAAGAAAACTGCTTTCGCGTTTCGGGAGTTCTCTATTTTTTTATTTATTTTTTATCTGTCCGACGGGCCGATTCTTTTTTGGCCTTCCAAGTCTACAAAGTTCGAGCGGTTGAGAACCGCTGACACGCTGTTCATTTTGCCTCTCGTAGCGCGTAAGCTCTATCACATTGGCTTCACAAGCCATTTCGTTTATTTTTCGTGTTTTCTTATTTACCTTAAGATAATGATCATAATAATAATTTATAATGCATAATATAATTATAATATGGTCAAATGACAATGATAATAATGAAAATTCAGAATTTTCGGTACGAATTTCTACGATACAATTTTATTTTATAGAACATTTCGATTGCTCGCACTTGCATTATCTTTGCATTTTCGTCGTATCGACTACACTTGCGTTCCTTTATTTTTTTTTTTCTTTCAGAAATACAAAAACGAAAATACGACATTGGCGAGTCAGCTAACTTCTTTAAATTTGGCTAGGCCCTTTTGCTTATCGCAAGTAAAATAATCAATAAAACATTAATATTCTGTACAATTTTTGTCTCCAGCAATAAAATAGCAATAATACCAATGATGATAATCAAAACGTAATAGTAATAATAATAATTATAATAATAATAATAATAAAAATACCATTATCAATAATAATATAATAATTGTAATAATACATTAATAATAATATTAATAATATAATAATAATAATAGTAATAATTAACATTGGTAACGGTGTCTATGCGATCGACGCGATCGATCTCGTCTCTTTCTCTCTCGCGACATAAATAGCGGGCAAGCAAAAGGGGAAGTGGAAAGAAGGTTTGGACACGCTCGTGTTTACTTTTTCTTTTTTTCTTTTAACAACGTAAAAATCGACGATTGTATATATAATTTTTTTTTTAATATATTTACGCAACTCGAGAGTGAAATATATGCAATAACGTCAACAGCTTAACGGCTAAAAAGGAGGTTTCGCATGGGGAATCAGGACCAATATAAACGATAACATGAATCACAATTATGCAATTATTTCTCGCACTCGCTCACGGCACGAGTTTGTTTTATTTTTCTCTCTTTCCATTCTTTCCTAGCATTCGTTTAAAAATCAATCTAACAATTGGTTACGTAGAGATTGCACTGTTTGCCGAAAGAATCTACCTTGCACCTTACGCTCTCTCGTTTCTCTACATTAACCAGTCCATCGGAGAGCGTAGGAGGAAGGAATTCTCTCAAATTTCGATATCTTACAGACTAAATTACGATTTTTTTTCTTTATTTATTCATCACTGCATCTATATCTTCACTTATTTGCTTCCTTTGTTCTCGCGTGCCTTCGTTGCTCGTTCATCTTTCGCCTTGAGAGTTTGACTCTCTGTGCCTTGTTGAGCTCTCAAGACGATGCCTCCATACTTTTGATTCTGCTCTCGGTGTCTCGACCTTTCGCCATCGACGACGCGCGTCTACACTCTACGCTTTCACTCTCTCGAATTTCTTCGTGCGTTAATGCCCTAACCATTAGGCAGGACTCGGCCGAACTAACCGAATCCTATTGCTGGCTTCGTTATTACATTAATTAATAATAATAAAAAAAAAAAAAACAACTTAACTAAGATAATCATCACCCTCATCCTCGGGATGCGCGGATGCGACCGATACTCAGTCTTTGATCGACCGATCTCGTTTGGCTTGCCTTGGCCAGCTCACAGCTTTGGAATAAATACACTTGGAAAAGAAGTCCGAGCCTACACTCTAAGACTCTTGCGGCGTTCAGTTAGGGCTCGCTCTCTGCGCTCGAGAGCTTTTCCTTCAATAGTCCCACGTCTCCTCGGGCTCGTGCTTCACGATGTCCTTGGGACTGTCCTCGGCCGGCTGGGGCGCCGAGGCCGGCCTGGGCGAGGGCACCGGGCTGTTCTGCGCCGACTTGGGACTGGGCGAGGGGCTCTCACGGTCCGGGACGTTGCTCGCCGAGGCGGCCGAGGACACGTCGCTCTGGGCGTCCTCCTCGTATCGGTCCTGCACCGGCGTCGGCTCCACCCTCACCGTCTCCTCGGCCTCTCGCTTCACGCCGTAGTCGTCGGTTTGCATGACGCAGACGCCGTTGATGATGACCTCGTCGCCGGTCCTCGCTGGCTCCTGCCACTCCGGATTCACCCACTGGGGCGCCGCGGGCTTCCGCCGGTTCGACCTCGACGTGTTGGCCGGCACGGGCGTCTCCGTGGGCTCGCGCTTCACGCTGGCCGCCGAGCCCTCCGAGTCCTCGCTGCCGAGGTTGCTCATCGCGTCCTCGGCGTCCTCGTCCTCGAACTCCTGGTTGGGCTCCCGCTTGAGCGAGCCCATGGACAGGTCGAGGCCGGAGCACTGCTCCTTGAGCGCGTTGCCGACGAGGGCGGCGAGGTTCGGGTTGAAGTAGGGCGGATAGGTGAGGGGCACGCTGCCCAGGCCGAGTCTCTCCTTCTGGATGTCGAGCAGTCTTTGGTTGAGGAGCAGCCGGAACTGCACGGGGTCGAACGGCTGGCCGGGCTCGCGTGGCGATTGCGGCTCCGGCTGGCCGTGCGGCGGCTGCTGCTTCAGTCTCATGCGGTGGTTGTGGAACCAGTTGGTTATCGTCCTCGAGGAGAGGGCCAGCTCGCTCGCGAGGAACTCGATCGTCGCGACGTTCGGGTACGGGTCGAGAGCGAAGGCCAGCCGCAGCGCCTCCTTCTGCTCCTCGCTGAAGAGGACGCGCTGCTTCTTGGCGGAGGTGGGCCCGGGCCCGGGCGACGCCGCGTGGTAGAACTCGGCGGTGTCGTTGCTCGACGTGTCGGAGCTGTTGTCGTGGCCGGGGCCGCTGCTGCGCCGCTTCTTGTTGGCCTCGCGGCGCTCGTTCTTCAGCGCCTGGAGCCGGTCGACGTTGTGCGCGTCCGACAGCCAGAGCTGCATGCGAATGAACGGCTCGCGTCCCTTGATGCTGAGCATGTGCCAGGGCTTGGGCTTGCTCAGGAGCTCGCTCACGGAGCCCTGGCTCAGCCCGAGCACCGCCTCGCCGAAGATCTTCTGGCCGATGTTGTTGGCCAGCAGAGCCTCCTTGATCTTGGTCGTGATGGTCTGGGTGTCGAGATCCTGAGTGAGGGCGGCCATCTCGTAGACGCTCGGCGAGATGTGGGGGTGGAGGGCGCGCATGGGCGACTGCGCCAACTGGTGCGGCGAGTGCAGGTTCATCGGGGGTCCCTGGTGCTGCTGTTGTTGCTGCTGTTGCTGCTGCTGCTGCTGCTTCTTCTGGAGTTCCTGCATGCTGAGCTGGCTGTGCGGCAGGATGGGTCCCGGCGGCGTCAGCATCATCGGCGAGCTCTGGGGCAGCGTCGGGTGCTGCGGACTCTGTTGGGGCGGGCCGAGCTGCATGTGGCTCTCCTGCTGATGCTGGGCGGCCGCTGCGGCCTGGGCAGCTGCCTGGGCGGCGGCCTGGGCCTTGGCGGCGTTCTGCAGCTGCTCCTGAACCAGCTTGGTCGGTGGCATCGGCTTCATCGGCGTGCCGCACGCTGTAATTCGAGGTGATTTTTCGTTTAATTAAGTGAACAATGCGGGATAGTTAGACATAGTCCAGAAGCTCTTTTATTAAGCATCGAGTTATTTGTGCTCGAGTTTTAATGGTTAAAATAAAGTTTGATGTCCCTACAATGGACAGCGCCAACATTTATTAACTTGACAAAGTTTACTCTCAGGTATTCGACACAGTTTACAGACAAACACAGCGTTTGATGCGGACAAAACCCTTTAGTTTCGCTGCGAAAAAACTAGAATTATCCGGCGACTAAAGTTGCAACACCGAGCCAGTCCGCAATTTAGCCGCCGATAAATCATTAAGTTTTTGTACAGTAAAACTCGTCCGCGCAAAGGTGTACGTCAGAGATAGGCTTGGATAACGAGTATAAAGAAGGGCACGAGCGCACATATATATATATATATGTATGAATAGAGCTGCCGAGCTACGTATGTGTAAATAAAGTAACAAAACATCTATATTGACCTGAGTTAAACTTACGAGGCAGGCCGCCGTAGCCGCCGGTCCTCATGAGCTTCTCCGGCGCTATCTTGTACTGGCTCGCCACGAGCTTGTGCACCGCGTTGTCGTCCTCGAGGAACATCTTCATGCGTATGAACGGCTCGCGGCCCTTTTGCGTGAGCATGTGCCAGGGCTTGGGCCGAGCCAGGAGATCCGACACGGAGCCCTGGGACAGGCCCAGGACGGATTCGCCGAACAGGCGCTGCGAGATCGAGTACTGGGACAGCTGCTCCTTCACCTGCAAGCAAATTTAACGAGGATGTCAGATTTTATGAACGAGGCGACGAGCTCGTTTGACGGCAAATTATAAGTCTATTATTGTTTTAGCGGAAGTGAGGATGCTTAAATATGAAGTTTTTCTTTATTATTGTTGCTACTTAAAAAGGAAAAAACTGACGTGTGTAAATAATAAATAACAATAAGCGTGCAGAGAGAGAGAGAGAAAAAAATGACAGTTAAGCTATTCCGGATGGAGAGTACATGTGAGACTTCGAGTGCTATTTTAAAATTCACAAATACGACAATAAATCAAGCTATTTTTAACAGTCGAAGAACTGGAGAGAAAAAGAACTAGAGTTGCTTATGTTTCTCTTAAACTTTCATTAATCGACCTGGCAAAGTTGGAAAGCCAGCGGCGCCTCGCGCCCGCCGCATAATCGAGTATATCGTTCAAGAGATGATAAAGGAATGAAATTGTTTCTCTATCCAAGCTCTCGACCGTCGGTGAGCAAAAAAATTCGTTCGTACAAGCGCCCTTACCCTCTTGACGATGTCCTCGGTGTTGAGGTTGTTGTAGATGTCGAACTGTTGCTGGGTGATGGGCGGCAGCACGGCCTTGAGCGGCCGCTGATTGGCCGAGTGGTGAGTCGGCGTGGACGGTTGACTGATGAGACTGTTGGTGATGGAGGCCATGCGCTGGAGCGGACTGGCGGCCGCGGCGCCGGGGAACTCCTCGCTGGGCGTCATCGCCGGCGGCAGGATCGAGTTGCCGAGGGGCGAGCTGGCGCTCGAGCCGCCGGGCGTCGACTGGGCGCCGCTGCCGACGCTCACGCCTGGCTCCTGTTTTGGCTTCACTAAGGAGAACGCGCTGCCCGCGTGCCTCATGGCCTCCTCCATTTTCTCCTTCTCCTCCTCGGACACGCCGTTGATCATCTTGTTCCTGAGGATGTTGCCGAGGCTGAGGTCCTGGGCCGCCGCCGCCGCTGCTGCTGCGGCTGCCGCGGCCGCGGCGGCTGCGGAGCCGGCACCCGCGCCGGCGCCACCGCCGTTCGTGGCCAGGTGATGCTGCTGGATGGCGTGCTGCTGGAGGGCCAGGAGGCCCGAGATCTGAGGCGGGTAGGGTAGACCCTGGGCGACGTTCAGCTTCTGGAGCTCGCGGTGGTAGGCGTCCAGGGCCATGCGGATCTCCTCCTGCGTGCGCTCCATGCCCTGCAGGTTCTGCCCGCTGAAAAAGTGCGGAAACATCGCGCTACGATCAATTCAGATCATTATGCTGTCCTCATTCGAATTGATTGATTGGGAAATATTTTGAAATTAGAGCTTTGTCTGTCTGTGCCTGCTTCTTACTACTTATATACTATTAAAATTGTGCATTCAATTTTACTTTCAGAACATGTACATTAAATTTAATGCGAAAACATTTATCAGTTTAATTAACTTTTGACGAGTTGATGCTTTACTAAAATTTAAATATCTTTAAATAGTTAGAGCAAAAATATTAAATACAACCATTATCAGCATTTGAAAAAAAATATTCTAAATGCAGTGAGCGCGAAAATAATTCTTCTAAAATACAAGCTGATCAATACTTTGTTGAAAATTGCTATCGAAAGACAAAATGCTGTTGCGAGTTCAAGTCATCGGATAATTAATTCAGCCGCCTGAATAATTGAACGATGACATTTAATATAGTTTGTACTATATACAGTGCAGGATTAATCGGATTCCTATCGGAAATGATAACTGAATTTTGAAAAGGACAGTTGACAAGCGTTCGATGCCGGGCTGCTTTAAATGAAAGCTCGGCGAAAAAATTCGATTTAAATCAGAATTCAATAGAGCGGGACGGCTAAAATGAAAACGGTCTTTGAAAAATTGAAAAGTCTACAATTTAAATTATTTATCGATATATCAGATTCAAGAGTTTCATGATTTCCCGACAAACTTCTCGATTTTCGAAAATAATGGCAACAGCGCGCGCAAATAGTTTGCAGCTCGATTGTTTATTCATTATTTTCGAAATTCGTCTGGCGCCTGCCAAAAACTTCCACACTCTATTCCCCGAAGGACCGAAATAATAACGACGCGCTCACGAAAAAAACAGACACACACACAGAGAGACATCTATATAGCGAAGAAAGGCAAAACGAGGTCGGCCAGTCAAAGCGCATCATTCACTAGCCAAGCTCCTCCTGTTGAGCGACGAGCTTGAGCTTGCGCAAAAGCTCGCGTCTCTTCTAATCTCTACTCACCTCGTAGGAAAGTCTCTTGGACCGCGCATATCCTCGTTTCTCCGGCCCATAATCTTGGCCAGCTCCTCCTGGTAGATCCTGGCCACCTTCTCCTGGGGAATGTCGTCGTTCTCGTACTTCTTCAGTCTGCGATTCTGGCTGTCGAGGCTGCTACTGCGGCCGGCGTCCTTGCCGAACGGACTGGGGCAGTTGCCGAGCCTGCTCGGGCTCTTGCTGTCGGAGGCGTCGTTCGACGCGTCGCCGGCCTCGCTCTGCTGCCTGCTAAGGTGGCTCATCTGGCTGTCGCTGAGCATGTGCGCGATGCGCTGCTGCTGCTCCTCGTCCCTCATCTCCTGGGCGGCCGCGGCCGCAGCAGCAGCCGCAGCGGCGGCCGAGCCCGGGACCACCGGGCCGCTGTTGCTGTTGTTGCCGTTGTTGCTGCCCGGCCCGCCCTCCTGGGGGCCGCGCGTGAACGGCATGCCCTGCTCCTTGCCTGAAACATACTCTACGGGTGAGGCATGACTTGCGGTGCGTTCTCAAAGTGGCTTTTCCAGTTTTTGCTTATTCACTAGGACTATAGACTAATATATGTATATAATATAGAGATAACTTCTCGTCGAGCGTCTGCGTCAGTGGCTTATAGTCGGCTCGCCTTGTTATACGCTTCGACTACTTGCAATTAATATTTTAGATATCGTCTAAGTGTAATGTGCTGTCGATGTCTGGATAATCGTTGAAACAACTTTGCCGTCAGAGTCAGAGTATCAAGTATTGTCTTTTCGATTATTGTTTCTAACGATATTGTATAAACTTTTTTTAAAACGTCTAGAAAAATAGATTTTTTGCGAGGTTAAATGTTTCATGTAATAATAAAGTGAAAAAATTGTACAATTTCCATGACTTTTTTGTCAGACTCTACTAGCAGTGGCAATTGGCAAGTTTCTACTATTAAGTTTTGATATGTTTGTTAAGTATTGGTGAGATACATTTTATACAAAATAAAATGTTTAATACATTTCTTTTTATTTTAAATTAATTTTTCAAGTACAGTTTTTTCGATTATTATTTGTGACTAATTTGCATCAACTTTTTTTGGAACGTCTAGAAAAATAGATTTTTTGCGAGTCTAAATGTTTCATATAACAATAAAATAGAAAAATTTTACAATATTTATGATTTTTTTTTTCAAACTCTTAATAGCTTTGGAAATTGGCAATTTTCTACTATTAATTTTTTATACGCTTGTTAAATATTGGTAGAATGAATTTTATACAAAATAAAAGTTTGATCCTTCAATTTTGTTTTTAATTAAATCGCAATATATAAATTTATTTTTAATTTATATTTTACTTAACGAAAATTTCAGAGAACTAAAGACACATTAAAAAAAGAAATTCAGCTTTATTGATTAACTATTTTTATCATTTAAGTATTTACTTTGCTTTTTAAAACCACGTAAATACACGCATCTCGAGGAAGTTAATTTCGTACTCCAACAAAACTAGCATCCAATCGTGCCCAGTCGAACTCCAATCAGACTAAAGAGGGAAAGACCGAAGGGAGCAACACTACTGGCACGTTTCTTTTTTTTACCCCGGCATTCGTGTTTATTTACCGGACACAGTGGATTAAAGATTCGAGCGGAATCGAAGGCGATAGCAATTAACGTAAGGCGAAAATCGATAGCTGCTCCGCCGCCGCGGGGCGAAGCCTCGACGCGCTCGAGTGTATCCCGTTCGCGATAATTAAAATATCCTCTTGCTCCTAGGGTCCGTCCCTCTCTCTCTCTCTCTCTCTCAGTCGACTTTCTGCTCCCCCAAGCCTGCGGTCGCGCGTCCTACTCCTCGCTTGTACACCGAGAAAGTGCACAAGTGTCCTCCCTCTCTCTCCTATACGTGTTTCCCATCTAATTGACCAATCAACCGCGAGTCTCAGACAAATCAGCCATCGATCGGGAGCCCTCCCTTTGATTGCTCTTCAAAATGTACGACTTACCGCTCCGCGCGAGCTCTCCTCTCGAGAGAAGCCTGAGCAGAGACGCTCGAGTATCGCCGCAAGCTCCAAGCGAGTATATATCGATCCGCGCCGTTGCTTTTTGCCGCGAAATTTCGCTCTCGAAAAACCACATTTTTTCCTTCAAATTTTCCAATCGATCGCGAAAATAGCCGCCATTGCACAAACTCACGCTCTCTCACTTTGCTAAAATTGAATCGCGCTCATGATGTGGGTCATGCGTTTCGCGTCGGGCTCGCGCGCACGTGCGAAATCGAGAGTTTCGAGCTGTCCGATTTCGCGGATAATTGGACGTCTGATATTAGGAGGCTCGCGCGCGCGCAGCTCTGCCAGAATCGCTCGGCCGCGAGCGGATAAAGTCCGCGAAAGCTACGCGCGGCTCGCGCGATAGCACGCGCGACTTGCATTGTCGCAATGCTTGAACCGCTGCCAGACGTCAGTCTTTCGTTTACTCGCGAGAGAGAACGAAGCATCCACCTTACGTCGAGGCGTTGCAGAGTCTAGAGCCGATCGACCTTCGATTGCGCCGAATAATGAGGCTAGCGAGCCAAGCGGTGTTCTTCGCTTGGTTATTGCGGCACGGGGCTCGTACATCGTCGTAATTCTCGGGCTTATCGGAACTGACTTTTTTATGGCTCGCTTTGCCAACAGAGAGTTTCTTGCTGTAGAGTAATATCGGATACTCGATAATGTAATTTGCGATTGATTAATGTTGCTTTATGAGGTGAGCTGAGATTTATCAATTTTGTGTAACATGTAAGCAATCGTATTAAAATTATGCTATTTGCGTTTTAATTTTTGATGTAATAAATAATTTCAATGATAATAATAATTTAGCTGTTCTTCAGGAGGAGGACGATTGAAATTTAATTATACAAGGTTTAATAAACTCAAATAATAACTCCAACCTCTAAAAATGTCTACTTCAAAACAGATTAATTTTCAATCAAAACCACATAAATCGTCGCGAGCAGCCCAGCCTGCGCAAAAAAGGAGTCTTCCGTAGAAACGGAAAAACGTTCTTACCAGACGCGCGGCCGTTTTTATAGCTCCTTGTTTAGACCCCGTCTATTGCACATCGCGCCCGCCGCTCGCTTTATCGCCGTCTTTTTTCTCGCGCTCTTCGAGCCTCCAGTCCTCGCTGCGGTTCTCACACATTTCTCTGCACAGGCATATACGCGGAGAAAGGAGAGCCTCGCGCGCTCGCCGCTTCACGGATTTATTTGCCTTTCCCGGGGCTCTTGCTCGCGCGAATGGAAGCCGAGAATCACGCTCCGCTGATCGCGCGCGTTCGATGATTCAAGGGAGCCCGCCGCGATTTTCATTTCCGCAAGATGACGAAACTTTATTAATAACATAATTATTAATAAGCGTCACGGTTCGTTTAACCCTGGCCGACGAAAAATAAAAAAGCCGAGGAGAACCGTGAATTTTAGCCCGCGAAACCTCGAATCCGCGCGCGGCGATTATTACGATGATTATATCGTCCGCGGCGTATATAAGTATAACAATGATGAGCCGGGGAAAGAAGTTATACCGATGACGCCTCGATTTTTTCCCGTGAGAACGCGCTCGCGCAACTTTTACGCTCTTTAAACCAAGTATATAAGGCGCTGCCTGTCTCAGAAGAGAAATATCGGTCGAGCGATTTTTCTTTCGAAAAACTATAAAGCAAAAAATCGTGAAACCCCGTGCGGAATCGGCTTCTTGGATCTCGGGCGCGATTAGCCAGGGCTGGAAAGAAAAAAATAAAACCCTAACGCTCACAATGCGCGCAATTATCGTTACGCCGAGGCGTCGCGTCGTAACAATAAAAGAAGTGCAAAGAAAAAAAGCAATCAGTCGATCGTTCGCCGCTCGCCTAGAACAATAGTCCCTTTTTTTCAGCGGCGTCTTCTGCTCGCAAAATCGCGCTTCGCGGGCAATTATATCGTCGTAAAATAGTCGCGCCTGCGGAGACGGCCGCCCAGCCCCCCCTAGCTTTAGTATGCGGCGGCGGGTCGCCTCGACAATGCTGCTCTTTCTCGTTGTTACAAAACGCGCGGGCGCGCGCCTGCCTCGCGTTGTAATTCCGTGGGAATGCGATCGCTTAAGAAAGCGGCCTGCGATTGTTGCCGGCTTACGCATGTTCGGTGTGGGGCCACGCGCTATATGGAAGATATATATCCTCGGCGAGCGCGATAAAATCAGGGGAAAAGGAGGAAAGACAGAGAGCGCTGGCTAATGAACGGCAGACGAAACTCGTTCGCGCTTTGAGCTGGCCTAAGCGCGGTTGCGCAGTAATTGACGCTCGCGAGTTGCACTTGTCTTCGGCTAGAGTAAGCGACGGATAGTGACGCAATTAGGGGGAATCGTTTGTCGAGAGCTGCGTGGGCTACGTGTGCGTATGGGATTTACTATATAGAGTAGTAAAGCTACGCGGATCAAATTTTTTGATGCTGAGGTTAAACGTTGAAGAAATGCAATATATTGTTTTATTTTTAATATATTTCCTTCAAGTGATTTTCAATTACTTATTATAAGTACGAATTTGTTTAATTTTTAAATCAAACATTAATTAATAATACATATATTTTACAGGAAGAATACATCATCTTTAGAACCAGAAGCACGCGCAAAAAAAAACAATTTAATAGAGCCGATACATACTTTATTTTCCCCTCGGCCGGCATTGTAAGGAAGTCGTTAGCGGAACGTTTAAGGGAAAGAAGTTGCGGCTTCTTGACGCAGCGTGAAAAGAGCTCGTCCCTGCGATCAGCCGCGCCGCTTTGTGCATCGCTCGCGCGTCTCGTCCAAGGGGGAATATATAAAGTCGATGATTCGCGCTCATAAATCTTAACTGATTAGGGAAGTTCCGCGGCGAAGTTGCCGGTATATTTATCCCATTGAGTCCTGTCGGCTGCCGGATCCTTTGTGGCTCTTCGGCTAAAGACGCCGCGTGCCTGCTGCCACCCAAGGCGGCGCAACAAAAAGCACCCGCGTAATAATAATTAGCGACCGCGAGTAGAAAGACTTCGGCTTCTTTGCTACTAGCTCCGCGTGGCGCACAAAGCTGTTTTATATTTACAGGCTTGTTTGCGTCGAACCTTGTCCTTGAAAAGTTTTGCGGATACTTTCCTTAGATTTTTAATGGTATATACCGCCTATAGCTTTTTCGGACGAATAAAAATGTAGCTAGAGCGCGGCTTGTTTATTTGTCCAGCTCCCGCGCGAATCTAATAAAGATCCGATCTGACCAAGGTCGAGAAAGAGAGAGAGAGAGAGAGAGAGGGAGAGCTTGGCTATAAAGCCCGAATCGCGGTTTAAGCCGTTCGAGCTTCCAGGGTCTCTCTCATTACGGTCCTTCCTTCCTGCCCTCCTTGACCCTCTTCACAAGTTTGGCTTTCTACATACTGCCTGAGCGCTCGCGCTCTCCCTCACACTCGTGATTTTCTCCCGGCGCTTTCGAACGCGCATGCGAAACTCGTTAGCTCTAACGATTTTCAATTCCCCGACAATTCAAACTTCGGCCACGCGAGCGCCGCGAAATTTCCGCGAAACTCTCGGCAGATACGCGCGCGAGTGAATTAGCAGAGAGAGGGAGAAAAAAAGAGTTGCGAAAAAGACGTGAAAAAAAAAATTGCTGTTTTACGATTCGCGCATTGTTGCGAGCTCGACGCGTCATCGCGCGAGAACGGAAGCCGGATTATATTTGCGACGCATTAGAGAGAGGGACGAGAGAGAGCAGCGCTGGTTTCGCACGGCCCACCGGACGCGCCTTTAGGCGGAGACTCGCGCACACGTCGAATCCTCCCATTATAAGCGAGCGCGCGTAATAGTCCGGCCGCTGCATTCGCGGCAGCTGGTTATTGATATGGTGTACGTTTGCGCGCGTGTATCTCGGACAAAAGGGATCGTAAGCGCGACCCACATTCGGCCCTTTTACGCAACTCCGGATGTCGCGTTATTGTTCGGTTTTCCTTTTTTCTGCTCGTTACATAGCGACCTTTATTCGTTATAAAAATTTTGGTCGTAACGAAACGACCCATCGCGACCAAAGTAAATTTCCACGTCCCAACTAAAGAAGACAGTCGCTATCAAAGTAAATTAGACGAGACGAAGGCCCGCGGAGGCGTTGATCGAGCCGTCGCCGCTAAGCGTGGGACACTTCCGGCTAAGGGCAATAATCTCGCAGCCTCTCGCGCAATCAGGCAAAAGTGTAAATTACTTCTCCCCGGCGCGCAGCTACACAACTGAGAGATCTCGAGCTCGCGCGCGTCTCTTTGTCTCAGCGCTGCGGCGTGGACGGGCTCTCTCGAATCTCCGAGGAATCCATCCTGACGGGGCTTCGGCACGGCGATCCACCCTTCTACGATAATAAAGCCCTCGCTCCGCCATTTCCCAGGAGCTATTAGAGCAAACTATATACCGGCTGACAAATGCGCGCCGGGCAATCAATAGGCGCGCGCTCGCGCTCGCGGAGACGGCCGTCCGATCGGCTTTGATTGGATTGAGAAAGCCGAGCGATGGCTTTTAGAGCGTTTCTGTGTATATCCCATTTCTCGTGTTTCATGGCGCTTTCGATATATTATAGAGTATCGACTGCGGTTTGACCCAATTTTTACATTCGTAAAATTATGAAGAGTCCGCTCATTGTGAACGGATTGTACTTGCTATCCGGTTACGTTTAGACGTTGTGGAATCCCCGCTGCAGTCGGAGAGGAGTTAAATGAGCGACGCTACTGTATAGATTAATTTCTTTACTTTTGTACAAAAGAGTGAGAGAAGGAGGTATATTAGTTTCAACGAGTGCCTGAATAATGCGGTTAATCGAGAGCTCGGCAGTTTGGTTAGTAAGTCGGCGAAACATTAATCATTGGCAGTGCTAGGCGATAGAGTCGTTGAGAGTATAGTATATAAGTACAGACAAGCCTGGATTCTCGATTGAGCGCTTCGTCATAACCAGGGAGAGAGACAGAGTCGAAGAGCAGCGAAAAAGCGAGCTACGATCTAACAGTCAAGCGGAATCGAGAATCCGCGAGCTTGCGATGAGTGTGTCTGTGTGGGTGTATATTGTGTTGAGTAGTAGTCGGCGCTGTCTTACATAGAGAGCAGCGCTTGAGCGCGCTTACACACGCACACATAGAGTAGAAAGAAAAGACACAGGTGTCGTGGCTTAGTTACTCACCTTTCTTGGGTATGAGGGATTTGAGCAGCATGACGGCGTTGTCGTCGCAGGCCCAGCCGTGCATTTTTCTATAGCTGTCCCGGCCCTTCTCCGTGAGCTTGTCCCAGGGCTTGGGCTTGCTCAGCAGCTCGCTCACCGTGCCCTGGCTCAGCCCGAGCACGTATTTCGCGAAGAGCCGCTGGCCAATGTTGTGTATCGAGAGCAGCTCGCGCACCCGCCTCGCGATGTGCAGCGTGTCCAGATTCTGCGAGGCGTACTTGTCCATGTTGTAGCGCAGCATCTCCTGGAGCCGGGCCTCCATCGGGTCGCCCTTCGGTATGAGCGACTCGCCGAGCCTGCCGGCCATGCCGGCCGCGCCGAACTCGTCGCCGAATCTGAACGGATGCGAGCGCTCGTCGAAGCGGAACGGGCTCTTGAGGCTGTCCAGGACGCTGAGTCCAGCGCCCGCGGCGGCCGCACCGATGTTGTTGTTGGCCAGGTGGTGGCTGTTGTTGTTGTTGTTGTGGCAGATGGCCGACTCCTCGGCTGGGCTCTTGGGCGGCGGCTGCTGGGCTGCCGGATTGCTGGAGATGGGCCCGTTGAGCTCGACCGGCTGCAGCTGGATCGGCGGCGAGGTGAGCGTCGTCGTGGAGGAGGGCGTGGGCGGCGCCGGGGTCTCGTGGCCCGAGGAGACGGGCGTCGTGGCCTTCTCGGCGGAGTCGAGGCCGGCCGAGCTGGCGCTGCCGAGGAGGGGCGTGCTCGACTTGGCGGGCGTGCTCGATGCTGAGATCGGATCTGTTGGCGACGGAAGGTGGTGATTTAGAGCGGCGGCGCTGGCCACAGGCGGAGGCTGAGCCGGCAGCGGCTGTTGCTGTGGCGGTGCCTGCGAGCCGAGCAGCGCACTCGGATGTAGGCCGACTGTGGACGCTTGGGACGTCGGCTGCTGTTGTTGCTGCTGTTGCTGCTGCTGCTGACTCATGATTGACCTCTCCAGGGATCGCCTCCAGTTGGCGACGATTTCCTCGCCGAGGAACGAGCCGAAGGTCTCGACGTTTTGCAGGGGCGGCGGAAACAGGAGCGAGGAGGTGGTCGAGGTGGCGCCGCAGGACGAGGAGGGAGTCGGGGTGGAGCGGCTCGGGTGTGACGACTGGGAGGATGACACGAGGGTGCTGGATGGGGGCGCCGCCGATGAGGCGGCGATCACCGCAGCGTTGTGGGGCGAGGCGGTCGCGGCACGCTGCAGGGGCGACGCAAGTCCACCTGCAATGCCAAAGAAAACAAGGCACCCGGTAACAAACACGCACCGAACTGCTTCATGGCTTTTTTTTTCTTTTTTCCTTTTTTTTCAAATCGCGGATTTTGATGCTTGGGGAGCGGGCCTGGGATGATCGACCATTTCTGTTGGCCCGACACTCTCTTTCGATGCATCCATCGAGTTTCAGTTTTATGTAAGTGTAATGTTAACTTTGAAATCATAATGAAAAAAACTTTAATCAGAACTAAAGAAAATGAACGTAAAACATCAGTGTACAACAACAAAGGACAGTACAAGGGTCAACATTATCGAAATCTCGCGGCGACCGGCTCCACGCACGACGATCAATTTGATAATTGCGGTCTACAATAAGTCCTCCCACACAAGTGGCACAATAAAAGTAAAAGTTTTCATTCTGAAGAGCAAATCATATACACTCGCGCGCGAGGGTCGGAGTTTCCGGGGATCGCGAGGGGTATGGGGGGCGGGTCCGGGGGGAGGGCACTCGACATTCGGAGATTTGGCTTCGCGAGAGAGAGAGAGAGTCTGCGTGTGTATATACGCGCTCGGGGGGTATAGGAGAAGAGAGCAGCTTCCGAATTCGACAGAGCGGGCCAGACGGGCGCGCGCACAGAAGAGGAAGAGGATAGCAATGCGCACATGGCGCGTGGGAGGAGGCGGCGGAGTTTTCGGCAGAGAACGGGGTGACGTTGCAGTTACGCTCCCTCCGCGTGTCTCTCTTCTCGGATCGATTCATAATAAACTCGGGTGGCGTGCGCCCGAAAACAATGGCCAGCCGGGGCCAAAGAGAGCGAGATAGAGAGAGGGCAAATATTGCGAATATCGTCCACAAATTTGTGAGAGCGCGTGCCTTGCCTTAGCGACGCGCGGTATCGTTGCACGGCTGATATACGTGGCGGGGGCGGATGGAGGAAGGTTTCGGGATCTCGGGGGCTGGGCTTTTCGGGGATCGAGTGAGAATGAGTGAAAGAGAAAGAGAGAAAATGCCAGATTGATGGAGAGATTTAACGTGTGTTTTTTGGTCTGCGTTGTTTCGTTTCTCGCAGGTAATATGTACACACGGGAAGAGTAGACGCGCCGAGTGAAATCTGCGCAGCGAGCGAAAGGTGGAGAGAGAAGAGAAAGAGAGCCTTTTTCGAGGAGTCAATAAAAACGAGTTGGGAGAGCGAGTTAGAGAAAAAAAGTGCAGCCTAAGCAACCGTACGGAAAAAGAGAAGAGAGGAGGGACAGAGAGTAAAGAAAAATTTTGCGATTTAAAGCCGCTCAGCGCAAGAGCTAGAGATTACGGTGAAATATAGAATGAGAAAATCGAAGATAATGAGTGAATGAAGATGATCAGAGAGAGAGAGAGCGAGAGAGATGTTGTTACAGAGAGAAAGGATTAACAAGGCAGTATAAAGATGACGTTAACAAAAAGAGAAAGAAAGAGAGAATAGAGACAGTGAGAGAGAGAGAGGAAGCGATTAAAGTGGAGACAGAGAGAAAACCGAAGGAGCAGTGTGTGCGAGTACAACCGCAAGCGGGGTTATTATTATATCGAGTAATCAAAGCTGTTTTCATCTTTGTCATTCATATACTTTTTGTACAAGTGTTACATAAAAAGTAATAATTAACAAAAGTAAAAAAAAAAAAAAAAAAAACGTCAGTGTCAGGATTGATTTGTATGGCCCGAGATAGCAAGTCTCACAACGACGGAGCCTCGGAGAGAGAGTCAGGGCCGAAGATCAGAGCAGCAGCACAGGAATTAGCAAAGCTTTCTTACCCATTTCCACAATCTTTCTCATCACGGTACGCGCCTGTCGCTTATACAAACTACTTAATTTACCAAGCGCGCATATACAGCACTCGAACTTTATCAAACAACATCAACAAATAAATAATAACAATAAACAATACGTGTACAGCGTAATGTTAAGTAAATAATAGAGTCTACGAGTGCCGCGTCATTCGATCGCTCAACGACTTGTTACACTCGAGTACAGGCTGAACGCGTGCTCTTACTGCGCGGCAAGGTAAAGCTAGCTTATAGACTCTGAAACGGCTGGACTTACCGAGTGCATCGGGCGTGCTGGGCGGCTTGAGCGTCTCGGCCTGTTGCAGAGCCTTGGACCGCTCGATAAGCACCTGCTCCAGGCTCTTGCCGGGCTCGCCGGTCGGTATCTGGGACAGGTCGACGGACCTCAGGACGCTGATCTCGCGCTTCAGGTCCTCGTAGTCCTTCTGGCGGTCGAGCCGGCTCTCGAGTCGGGCGATGTGTTGCCGGCGCGCCTCGAGCTCCTCCTCGAACCTCGCCGTCGTCTGGGCGCTCGTCTCCTGGAGGCGCTGTAGGTGCGCCTGGAGCCTCGACACCTCTTCCATCAACTGGCTGATCTGTTGGCATGATGAAAGGTTTAGTTATGGTTTTTTTGTTTTGGTTTCTGTGTGAGTGTGTTTACGAGTGTGGGGGATGGATTTTGATAGGGGCAATGACAGCAAAGTGTATTTGGTATCGAGTATCGGCGATCGAAATTCGATGGGTCGACAATAAATTGAGGTGGAATATAAAAAATAATTGACGAAATTTTTGTCATAGCTACGTCTGCAGGGCAATGGAATAATTAAAGGGCTGGTCATTGGTAGTCGATTGGAAAATTCATCGGTGCCACGCGAATTTCCGATCAAACCTTTAAACAAACTTTATTGATATGATTCGCTCATCTCTGGCCAGTATAGCCAGGTGACAAGTTTATCATTCATTTCAACAATATTGAATTTCAATCTCAGGAAA
>JAPYZA010004224.1:0-14825 GCA_030522685.1 Eupelmus azureus | reverse complement strand
GACTACCACAAAGTAAACAAATCCATCAGGCTCATTATAAACTTAACAGTTTCAACAAAAACTCAAACATACAGAAGAGGTCACGCACCGCTCCGTCATCCGGTTCAAATTATACACTCAATTACATCGATCGCAATGCGTACACGCACATAACCCGCGCGACTTTTACCTTAATGACGCCACGCTGGCGACTGCGGCTACGCGAGAAAAAAAAAGGGCACGTAACGATCGGGCCATAAGCGATGAACCAACGGCCACTTGCCGGGCGCGTCTCTATATTACTGTTTTATCGCGTCGCGCTTGCGATGCAATATATATACCCGCACGTTTTTTTTTCCTCTTTACTGCCGGCGATCAAGCGACTTTTCGCCCTTTATGTCTAATCGCGTTTATGGTACTTTTACGGGTTGTTTTATTTACGCGTTCCTCGTCTATAACAATTTTTTTGCGATGCTTTGATGTTGTTTTTTTTTTCTGCAGGGTATTAAAATGCGATAAGATGGAGAGGAGAATGAATTGAAGTGGATACTGGATTGGTCTTTTTTTTGTAAGGGTGTTCTTGTGTATGTTGGTATATGGAGGGAATGTGGATCATATTTTTTATTCGACGTTTCTCTGTACTATTGGTGTAGATATCGTTCAATAATAAAAGCGGTTGCGAAGACTTATACATATATGCAGCCTTTAATTAAATATTAAAAAATGAATTATATGTAGAGACGAAAGCGGTAACCGTAACAGTCAAGTTCAAGGCTTCCACGTCATTTTGCTACATTTACTTACAAACCTATAACTGAATATAATTAGGCCAAGTTTACTTCCACTCTTCAACAAATCGAAATTCCCCACCCTAAGCAAAAAGAATAATTAAAAACTACAAAATCACTAACAAGCCAAAATCGTCCCAAAACACCAAGCAAACTACATTTAAGCATACGCGCCCAGATCCCAAACCACAAATCCCAACGGACACATTACCTCTCACCCGCGCCACCTTAGCCATATTATCGTCCCAACTCCCAGCCACAATCTAGGGAGCGACGAAATCGTCTCCGCAGCCTCCGATACATCCCATATATATATATTGGAAGCGAGCTAAGCTCACCACACTACCGGATTAACCGCAACTGCACGCTAGTATATAGATTTATATACACGTTGGACGAGCGGCCGAGTTGTATACGAGGCGGAACCCTTCCGAGACAATATACAGCGCGAGGGATGCAATTTCGGCGGAGGCTGGTTTTATAGCGCGTTGACACTATTGCTTCAGCCCGCGCGCTTCGGGGAGAAAGTTATGGACTGCGGCTGAACCAGCCCGGCATGATCTACTTATTACATTAGGAAGCCTGCGCTTATGCTCCCCAACTTTTTTAATATTCTTAAGGTAGTAAATTTTGATTAAGCAAGCTGCGTTTGCGTAGTAATGGAGACATATCGCTGATACGACAGAGTGCAAAAATTAGCAATATATATACAAGAGCGAAGTGCTGTGTAGCTACTGCAAGCACTAGCCCATATAGCGATACAGCTGTAGCAGCAGGCCATTTCAAGTATCCGCGTTCCGCGAGGCGCAGCGGCCGATTCATCCGGATTTTACAGTCTGACACTTTGTCCGCGATGCACTAGAGTCCTGCCTTTACGACGCCGGGGCTTATCGGCTATCCCGTCCGTTAACTGCTTTCCTGGCTCTGCGTCCGTTCTTCTTCCGGGCTCTTTGCACCTGATAGCTCTCCGTGTGCGCGTGGCTTCATTTAATGCTAGGATGTGTTCCTTTGCTCGCTTTTGTGGGGATAGAGATCTTTGGGTGTTGGGCTTTTTGTTGGAGAGAGGGTTTAAAGGCATCATTGGGTTACGATTTTGAAACATTATATGGGAGAACTGGTGGGATACACTTTTTTGTGTATTGGGTTATTATTCTTTAAAGGAACAGTAATTTTTAATATAGTTTGCATTTTACGGAAATCAAAAACGTCAAATCTAATAACAAAAGTAGTATAACAAAATTTTTAAATTACAAACATTTCTTTCTTTAATTTACACAGAGAAATTAAAAAAAAAAAAATACCAAAAAGTTTTCTATAGTGGTAACGGACTGTGAAAATCTGAAAAATTTATTAATATTTTTTCGGTCGCTGTTATACCGCTTTATAAAGCGTTTAGTAATTTTTCCAAAAATATTTTCTCTGTTTACACAAAAAAATAAAAGAAACAAATTGATACTAACATTACATATTTTATAATTACAACAACACCTAAATAACCATATAATTAACCTCCAACAGCTACGAAACGCAACAGCTGTCTTCATCATGAACTTGTCCATGTCGGACCTCATGTTCTGCTGCTTTAATCTGCCCCTGGCGACGTCGACCTTTTGGCACGGAGCCTGGCTTCACGGCCCGCTGCTCTGCCGGCTCTTTCCGCTGCTCAGGTACGGCCTCGTGGCTGTTAGTCTCTTCACCGTACTGGCCATCACCATAAATCGCTACGTCATGATTGGCCATCCGAGACTTTATCCTAAGTAAGTGTTTTAATGATTGTTTTGTAAATTTGATTGTTTATCGTTTTTTCGTCTGAGGTTTTATTTTTTGCTTCGATTTGAAGGATTGTTTGTCGTATGGATAAGTGATGTTTAAATGGAAATGTCTGGCTTTTTTAGCTTTTGTGTAAGCCTGTAATAAAATTTAATCACTAGATGCGTGTTGGTAGCGTAGTAAACAAGTAATAATGACAAAAGATAAAGTTTAAAAATTCTCTGATGTAACCACAAAATCCATTTTTGTCACAAAAGAAAATTTATGGTTGCGTCATATAGTACGTAAAACTTTATTTGCTCGGAGCGACGTCGAGAAAAAAATGAGATGTTCGTGGAATCTCGTAAAGTTTTTCTCTTATGTAAAAGATGAATCACTTCATATTTCTACTCTAACTGTTTTAATATAAGTTAATATTAATACTTACTGACTATCATAAATGTATTTATTAAATAAAATAAATTAAATAAAAAATTTTTAATAAACATATAAAAAGAATATTCACAAGCAAAGAACTCCAAAACTAGAGAATCTTTAAAGTGATCACTTAATGTTCTTAATCGTTAAAAACTTACCACGAAAAAATCAGTAACGACCCTGTCGCAGATTGTACAAGCCGAAATACCTGATGCTGATGGTCCTGGCCACCTGGATCGGTGGCTTCGGCGCCCTCATCCCAACCTGGTTCGAGCACTGGGGTCGTTTTGGTCTGGATCCTGTGATCGGTAGCTGCTCAATTCTGCCTGATATCTACGGTCGCAGTCCTAAGGAGTTTCTTTTTATTCTGGCTTTCCTGGCGCCTTGCATCGCCATAGTAGTGTGTTACGCGCGAATTTTCTATATCGTGAGGAAGACGGCTCTGAAAAGTCGCAGGCGGGACGAGGCTACTCGTGAGCTTGTACACTCGAATATTGAGGTGAGATTCTTTTTTAATTTATTGAAGTTTTTTTGTATGTATTGTAATGATATTTTGCATTGTTTAGTTTTACAAGGTATCTCATATTAAACAGATTAAACTATTCTATTTAATTTACAAAAGATCATTTACTTAATAAAATAAGCGAATGTGTATAACTATTTACGTATAACAATGTTCTTTGGAAAAACAGCTTGATTTCATAAATTTTTCTAAAAATTGAAAATTAAATAAAAAAAGAACACGTGGTTCCCTATCCTCATAAAAGTTTCACGTCACCTGATAAAACAAAACTAAAGTAACAAGTCAGCACTACAACAAACCAACCATCCACTCCACAGGCAAAGCTCTCGAAAACACTGGAAGACTCGGCGATCGGCTCGATGAGCTGCCAGGCGACTCACACGACCACCAGCGAGAACGGCGGCTCACCCCTTAAATGCGAGCACCACGTCCTCGTAGTGATGGCCGGCTGCGGCCGGGCTCGTTCGCCCTCGCTGCGCAAGCTCTCCTTGCCCAAATTCTCTGAACGCAGCTCCGACGATCAACAGCAACAAACGTCGGGAAACCATAACGATACATCGGATGATCAGCGACGAATACCCGAAGTCCGCGTTCAACATAATTGTTCGGAAGAGTATTCCCAGACGAACTTTGCGAGGAGCTTGGAGGAGCTGCCCTACATTGATGTGAACAACTCGCAAGCTGCGAAAAATGGGCTGGGTGGTTCTGAGCAGATACTGGATACGAACTCGCTTAGGAAAACGAGCAACTCGACCTCGCGCTTTCTCAGCCCGCCGGCGACCTATAGGTAAGCGATTTTACCATTAGCATTTTTTAATTTTAGAAATAAAGAAGTAAAGTATAAATCTGAATATTTGAATCTCAGGTACGACGAAGTATCTGACGACTGCGCAAGCTCGCGCTCGGACTCACCCTCCGAGCAGCGTCGCCGCGCCAGCAACAGCAGCGGCTGCCGTCGACCTGGCGACCTAACCCCGACCAGCGGCAGCAGTCGCATCTTACGCCGCGAGTCTCGCTTCCGAAGCGTCCGCGGCCGCAGCTTCGAGACGGGCAAAATGACGGCCAAAGACAAGAAGCTCCTGAAAATGATCCTCGTAATATTCCTGTCCTTCCTCGTCTGCTACTTACCGATCACCATCACCAAGACCTTCAAAAACGTGATTGACTGGCGGGGCCTCAACATCGCCGGCTACATACTCATTTACCTGACGACCTGCATCAACCCGGTTATCTACGTGGTCATGAGCTCCGAGTACAGAAGCGCTTATAAGAACGTTTTGTTATGTAGAAGCGAGTCGAGTGGAAACGCCGCTGCCGATCGTAACGAGCGTAAAAGAACACATCAGAAAAGAAGCGGGAGCAGGAAAACGCAGAGGAATAATGGTTGAGCGAGGGTTTCGACATTTGGTTGGTGATTTTTTTGGCTCGATCGGTCGATACTGAACTCGATGAAGTATTCCGTAAACTTCTAACTTTCCTTGGATTACTAATCAGTATTATGGTGGTTTATTCATTCGCGAAGACGGGTGGCTGTCGAAGGTGATGGCTCGCGTCGAAGTATAGATCTCAACAGAAATTGTGTATTTCAATTTTCGCAGGACGTACTTGCTTTTAGTACAGTAATACAAGTGGTAAAATAGTCACTTGAGATTTGTAAAGTAACAAATTTGAAATTTTAGAAGTTTACAGTATATTTTTCAGAGCGTAATGTTAATTCCCATCGAACGCAAGTTCGCACGAAGTAAGATGGATATTAATACATATTGAGATTTCGCATAAGTGGAGCCCGCAAGACTGAAGATATCGTAATTTTTTCCCGTACTTTCGTATGTAAAACAGTCCTGAAAAAAAGGACTTTATCTTCGTTAATGTATTTCGCATGTATAGGGAACGACTGTTTTTCTAAGGGCCTGTATTTTGACAATGGTTCGATTCTGCAAAAGCAGAAATCAACAAGTCGAACAATGTACGTGAGCGAACCTTAGGGATTGAGAGAGTTTCATGTGTTTGTTTATGTGTAGGAGCGATTGTATGTCCATTCTCAATGATTGTTGTAGGATTTTTATAATAATATTTTTTAATTCATTAAAAAATTTCGATTTGTAGGCGCAGAGGTAGGTGGCAATTGTCTGGAAATTGTTTATCGACTAAACCAGTGAATTTTATAGGATATAAAGGAAATGCTTTAGATTAGATTTTAAGAATATTTTTTTATTTCTACAAACAAGTAATATATTTACATTTCTTTAAGTGCTCAAAATAATTAAAATTTTTACAAGTTTATATAGACTTTTTTGATCAAAAAAATCAGATCTTATTATAATATATAGTAATCATAAAAATACATGATATTCTTGAAATAAAACAATTAGATATATTGGAATCATGTCGCATTCGAAGAAATCTCTAATTTTTTTTACATATCTCTATTTTTTTACTTCTACGTTGGTACAATAGTATAAAGTAAAACAATTACATCAAAAATTGTAAAAAAAGTTTAATTAAAAAATTATTTTTCGCAATAATTTTATTAAAGTTTCTTGTGTGATATGAATCGGTGTCTTCTGTAAAAGAGCTGTGAAAAGGATTAAATATCCTTAAAAGAATGTTTTCTGTACTTATTTGCGGATGTTGATCTGCAGTGGATGTACATAAAATTATTATCCGTAAAAACTAATTACTCGTAACACAATGAAAATCGAAAAATAAAATCTTATAAACGAACAAATATTAGCTGATTCATTATTTAACCTATGACTATTAATCATTAATTATTTTTAACACTAATTAATTATTAATCTGCCGCTATGGAAAGTGATTTTATAAAATTAATTGATTGTTTCTTTAGATTCAATGAATAATATTATTTACAAAAATATTATATATATTGAAAATATTATGCACGCAAACATAGTGAGATATTTTTTTTAAGAAATAGAAATTAAATAGTACTGTTATGACTTAACACTATTATAAAAATATGATCGATATATATTTACATTTAATAAATTTTTATAAAGACATTCAATGTTTTTAGGAAGTTTTTGTTAATTTACCTAATACTTATAGGAATAGTTTACTAAATAATCACATGTTATCGTATAAACACTTTCACTTAAAATTGAAAAAGTAATAAACTTTAAATAATTTTATGTAAAATATGCATTATAAAATTATACAATTATATGTCATAATTTTATTACTAGTGACCAATAGATTTTATTTTGACATTATAAATATGAGAAAAATAACTGCACATTTACAAAAATACATTTAAACAAGTCTTCATATGATTTTTGTTCCTACTTTTTAACTTAATTAATTCTTTGATCAAGTATATAGAGCGTAAACACGTTTTAAGTAATTTTTCATGTTTAATCAATTAAAACTTCTATAAAGTCCTAATAAAAATTTTAATAAATTGTTTAAATTAATACAAGAAATTATTTAAAGTTAATGTATGAAAAAAAATTGTTCTTGTTGCAATGAGCAAGCTCTTTTTGACTTGATATTTACACATTTGGCATTAATCAAGATTTGGCGGAACTTGCGCCGGTTGTAGCGTGCTGATATTCATTTGCATTTTTTTATCAGTGCTATTGGGTCTACTATCATTTTTCGATTTCACGGTTTTCTTTACATCTAGTTTATTTTCCGTCTGAGTCGATTTATATTTCAAAAAGCCCGCGTACGCACCCATGCCTATCCCGCCAAACATCATAAAATATTGGAATATCCTGAATGAAAAGAATATTTTTTAATTTATATAAAAGATTAATTGAATCTTCAGTAGAATATATACTTACTTTGCTAATTTGACTTGTAGATGGCCACCTTTTATTTCTTTCAAAAGAAAGTCCGGTAAGATAATAATTTCGTCGAACCACAATATTGGTAGCAGAGTATCTTCAGGAAACTTTTTCAGTAGTTTTACTTTGTCCACCTTTCTGATGTACATGTTAAATTGTGCTCGAGTATGAACATGTATTGGCGAACCAGTAAATGGATCAAGATCGATAATTATCATATGTTTCTCCTATTAAAATAATAAATAAAAAACAATAGTCTTTTTTTTTTTTTACAAATTACTGCTATTATTATTAATATAAAAAAAATTTGTACAATTATACGCATGATTTTTATATAGAAGTAAAATATTTTTTATTGCATTACTATTTAATTTGTATACAGAAAATTCTTTAAAAAATTATATTGATTCTTACAAAAGAAAAACATGACTTTAACGTTTAATAAATAAAAAAAAAACGATTGAATAATGTTTGACGGAAAATACTACGATTTGAAATGCGAGAATTTATACAACGCTAGAAATTTACAAAAAAGCAATGAGTTTGATTAACTTAAATTATACGTTAATTATTAAATACCTTATCCGGTTTAATACCCTCCAGTCCTTCGAGATATGACTTATCAGCTAGATAGAAATGAGGATTTGACACAATTAAAGGAGCTTTGGCGCACTTATAAACATCGTATACTCCTTTTTTCAGGCACTTTTCTGGAGCTTCACAGTAACATTGGTGACGCTTGATATTATCTCCGTCGGTCCCTAAATTCGTGGTATATCGCAGAAGAGATAGACCTAAAATATTTTATATATCTTACATCACAGGCAACAAGGAAGCTCTACACTATTTGAAATATAATTATCAGAATATTATGAAATCTGTTAAAAGGAAACGCACCAGCATATTTACTCTTCTCTGCATAATGACAGCTGATGCTTCTACAAAGATTTGGATTGAATGCAACAATATCGTCTGCTCCTTTCTTATCAAAAAATGGATGGAAAACAGTACCATCAGTCCCATTGAAAGTATCACAATAATCATCATCCCAAACCGAAATGTTATTTTTATTGTCATACTCGACAACTCTACCAACATCCATGATGTTTTTCAAACCACGGAGAACGCGAGTGCGACCTTTACTATCCGTGCCATTCATCTAGAATAATTATAATATAACATTAAAATTAAGACAATATGTTAAAACACTATGACAGGCAAAAAAATCGTCAGCGAAATTCCATTCATTTTTAGACATAAATAGTACGAAAATAAATATATTATAGAAATCATTATTCAAACTCACCGATCCCCACAGTGACATCAAATACTGATTTTCTCCAACCAGTTTTAAACGGAATTCCTCATAGTTAGCGTTAACTTCACTACAAATTGCTGAACCGGCAAAATCCTTTGCTGAGCAATCTATTAGTATTCCGTCAAATAGTAAATCTTTAACTTTGAATTTCATAAAAATATTATCTGGCTTTCCAAATATACTATCAAGAGCTTTGCCTTCACGTAGAAAAATGGTAGAATTGGATATTAGTATTATTTTTCATTTATTTTTTATTTACCAAATATGATAAATATTAAAAAAATATTGTAAGCCAATCATATAAGATAATTCTTACCTACAATAGGTATGGCGCTTGGTCTTTCACGCAAAACTGTATTAACCAAACCAAGCATAAAAATATGAGGTACTATTACTTCTTCTTCACCAGTTAACCCATTACTTTTCTCTGCGTTAAAATAGTACGTATTCCTTAACGTATATGATACGGTGTCGTCTTCTTCGTGGTCAATCTGATTTGTTTTTTCTTGCCATTCGCTATTTAAAAAAATGAAAAGATTTTTTAATTACTTTTAATTAATTTTATTTTTTAACGCTTTTAATCAAGTGATAATAAACCAAAATAAAGCAATTTAATAGGCATAAGTTTACAACTTCATTTAACTTACTCGTATACAAAAGGTCCAACCTCTTGAAGTATTGGTTTAGCTCCATTTTTAATTTCATCAGGATTAGTCACATTAAATATATAAAATTGAAAATCAAATGAAAATGGAAATTTTCCCCATAGATCTCTCATCATCCAACCTTGTTTTAAAGCAACTTTCTGTAAATATATCAATTATTTGTTTTACTAAACTTAATATTCGGATAAAATATTTATTGTAATAAATTATGTTATTCAAAAAGTTTTCAGTAACTGAAAAGGAGTTCTTCAATATTTAATTACTTTGAACGCATATTACTATTTTTTTTTTTAATTTAATATTTTTTCGTATAAATTTTACTTTTTTTTACTTAAAGTTAATATTTAAAGACGATATTAAAGCTTTAAATAAATAAAAAAAATGATTTATTTCACGATGAAAACGACCTCGGTAAGGCGAAAGTTAAGACTCAGTCAAGTTTATAAATAATCAATGTATGTACATACAATTTTTTATATTCTAAGCCACTAAAATATTTTATAAAATCCATATTCTAGATTATTCGATATCAGATTGACATACAATATTACGGAGTTGAAATTTGTGCCAATTAAGGAAATAGGAATATGTATAAACATATTATAAAGTAAATAATGAAATATTTATATCTTATTATAATATAAAATGTAACAGAATACTTATTCCAACTTTTAGATTAAAATGATTTTGCAGGATATTTTGTGTGCCGAAAAGATCTATCTAGTTTTCTATGTTAAATAAATGGGGCCTCGATAAAACTAGATAATTTTTCTACCAGGAACGAAGGAAAAAATTATCTCTATAATAATTAGATCAATGTTTCGCAGACATAAGAAAATATTTTCTTTGGTACACTTAATTATTTTTAATTTAACACTATAATAATATTCAAACCTTTAAGCTTATAAATATTATTTTACGCACCCTTTTTACTATCATGTTCAAAACAGTTGGAAAGAGAACACTTTGGAAAAGAATACTGAAAACAAACATCCCTCCACCGATAACACCATATTTCTTCATCTTACTCATGGCCATTTTGTTTGATTGTTTATCGTCGACGATTTCGTTCAAGACTGAGACAAACAGCCGAAACTTTCGTGAATTTCTAAGACGTGCCCGAACATTAGAAAGGGCTAGTCTCAGCCCGGTGAATAAAGTCGATCTTGATCTTCTATCTTGTGGTAATGGAATCCCAATTTTTAAGCTCACATTGAAATACAATAGATTAATATTGTTACACTTTCACAAACGTTTAAATACTAGTTTTTAAATTATAAAATAATGCCTTGGAAAACAAGTGTTTTAATATTCTTATAGGGAAGAAACTTTTTTGGCTTTCATTACTATTATTAATAGTTTTATAAAAAAATCTACTTTTTAGTATTTTTTACACAAACTTTTATTAGAGTTATTTTATTTAATTATTAGTTTTAACTCTAAAAATATAATTTTTTCTTATAATAAAATCGTGTATTAAATTAATCTTTTTTAAAATGACTATATATTTATATAAACAAATTAATTTTCGATAAACTATCAAAATTTATAAGAAGATGCTTATAATTTTTTTTAAACAACAATAGTTTTTGTTATGCAAAACAAACTTTACGGTGATGAATTAATTTTGAATTGTAACCGTGATAGGTGAATATGTAGCAACAATCAACTTACTGCGCCACGATGAGCAACGGTGAGAGACTGAGAAGGAATAACGCGCCCCTAGAGACTAAAGCTTCGAAGAACACCTTTACACATATACAAATGCGCTATTGCCAGTACACTTCCACGCATAGTCAAATAGTTATTCATAAAATTTATTCAGGACTTTCTCATGCATGCAAATGAAATGTAATGTATATGTATAATTTTGCTTATTGTATTTATTTATTTATTTTTTATTTAGGTTTATTTAATTTTTACATACAAATATTCAACAACATTTAATTTGAATTCGAAAATAAATAGGAAAGATTCAGTGAAAACAACCATGGCGATCAAACGGCCATGGTTTTAACTTTGTGTATAGGTGTTATACCATAAAATTTTTTAAAGCGCAGATACATTATATATGTCAAATTTCGTAAAATATACGCTTTAATTCAAGACGTTTTCATTAAATTTTCATATAGCGTGAACGTACTTAATTTAACGATTTTATCCTTCTATGGAGTATTTAAAACCTAAGAAAATTAGGGTCATCACCTTGCGTTCTTGTGAACTTTTTTGCGAACAATAGTGCTAAAATCAGTTGAAAATTCTGTGATAATTAATAAACGATACATTTACTCAAAAGTAAAAAAGTGAATTATTATACTTTTATTAATATGCTGACAAAAATGTTTATGGAAATTATATTAATGAATTATTTGTTAAAGTTATGTTATTAATCGATCTATTTTCTTTAAATTAAGGATTGATCTTTTTTTTCGAAGTTAATTTTTACAAAACTATATTCTTGTCAAATTGAATTTTGTACTAGTAAAAAATATTTATCGTGTCTTATACCTTATATAAAATATTATGGAAAATTGTCAAACATTGCCACAAATCAAGTTCGGATATTTGCTTTTTGAGAAAAAATATCGTTTTCATAGAATTTTTAATTGATTTTCTTACTGCTATAGAAATAAATGGATCTTACAAGCATATTCGATGATGGGCCAATTTTTCATATATTTCAAATACTCTATAGAATGATAAAATCGTTAACTAAAAGCGTGTACATAATTATATGAAAATTCGTGGGATTCGACACATGACCACTTTCTAAATTATACAAATTTTTTTTACAGTATAATATCATTGACATTTATATAATGTTAAGTTAGAAGAAAAATTGATTTTACATATATGCTAAATAAAATAACAGTAACGATTTTTAACTAATAATAAATGACATAATTTTAATTTTCTATGTTCTAATCATTCACACAGAAGAGGCATATTATCTTATGAATAAAAATTCATTTTTTAAGTACACAATTTCATTCACAGCTGAATTTTTAAGGATGGCAAGTATGGTTTCAAACATTCATCAATGAATTATAGAGGTGTAGGCAAAGTAAAATAAATAAATTTTAAATAGAGAGAAACATAACAGATTTCGAATATATACAGATAAATAAATTTAAACTTTCATCGAAAGTGTAAGAAAACATAAGGAATTCAAAAGTTTTTGTATAAAGTTTATTCTATACTTTTTTTATGCTTATATGACAAATAATAATGTGAAGGGTTTTTAAACTTTTAATCTAATTGAAATCACTTTTTGATTATCTAGATATTAGTTTTAACGCCAAGGTCCCAACATCAATAGTAAATTATGCACCGAAAAAAGTAAAGGCCATTCCAGAGATTTTGAAATAAGTAGAGAAAATGTAGAAAATTTTTCAAAAACTCTTTCTCTATAGTCTAACAATTTTTTAATGTATAAGCGGCGATATTTTGAATTCCTTACTTTAATTTTCAGAAAAAAAAAATATTGAATTATACGGTCAGAAAGTGTATATTAACGAATTTGAAGCTGATTGTAATATTTACACAAAAAATGCTTTACACTGTTATGGTGAGTTAATTAATCTATACTGAGAAAATAGTAAATTGATACTGAGTTAATGTGTTACGAACTTCAACTAAAGTGAGAAAATAACTTGAGTATTTATTGTATATTAGTCTAATTGTAAGTACTTAGCAATAATTTATCTCTTTATAAGTTTAACTGCTAATCAGTAACAGTTGGTATTGCAGGAGAATGGAGCGTACTGGTACTGATCGGTTTTTTACCTTTGACTTTTGGATTTATATAAAGTGTATTTTTCTTTGTTTTGTGAAGTTTATACCCTGCATAAGCACAGATTCCTAACCCTCCAACCATCACAAGATAATTGAATGCACTGGATAAACAAAATTAAATGTAATACAAAATTAAATATATTTCTTTTTTACTAGATGGTAAAAATTTAAAAATGAATTTGAAATATTTACTTCGTTAATTGTAAAAGAATAAAAGATGTCCATATTTCCTTTAGGAGATAATCTGGTAAAATAAGTTCCTGATCAACCCATAGGAGCGGCAACAGTGTTTCAGTCATGTTTTTCATCAATCTGATTTTTGGTACTTGCATAAGAAACATGTTCAATTGTAGTCGTGTATGAGCATGCAGCGGTGCACCAATAAATGGATGAATATCAATCAGTACTGCATGTTTTTCCTAAATAAAAAATAAATTGATACTACAAAATTACTGATACAAAATTTGAATTGTTATATTATGGACCAAGTGCGTGAATCGACCTTTTTTGTTTGAGTGTGGAGTTTGCAGTATAAATCATAGAAACGAAGCCTAGCTTAAAGCGCTTTGCAATGTAACCACACGAAAAGGTCCATTAGCCCGCAGGATACATGTCATATTTTTGTAACATTCATATAAACTATTGCGTTTTTTATATATGAAAACACAGGGACTAACACACTGAAGAAACTTTTAACTTAATTTGATTTAGGAGTTTTTAGCTCCTAATACAACTGAGTTGCAACAACTCTAATCTTAGTCTTACTTAATCTTACTAATCTTAGTTGTTTTAAAATAAAATAATCTTATGTTCGACTTACCTTTTCAGGATTGAGACCATGTACCATATTCCGGTAATAAGAATCTGCCAAGTAAAAATGAGGATTTGTAACGATTAAAGGAACTCCAAGGCATTTGTATAAATCGAAGGCTCCTTTTTTTAGGCAACTATCTGGTGTCTCGCAGTAACATTTATGACGAGGTTCATTTTCGACATCAATGCCTAAATCTGCTGTATATCGGAGTGTACTAAAACCTATTAAAAGGTAATTTTTATTTATTTTAAAAGTATAAATAGATATTTATTTATAGCGTTGGCTAAGGAAGAGATTATAAAAATACATGATATTTTTATACTAATATATTTAATCATCGAAATAATCAAATAAGCAATTAAGATTAGAGATAAACCAAAAAGAGACAAAATTATTGTATTACTATTTACGAACCAGCAAATTCACTATCAGAATCATAAGAACAGGTGATACTTCTACAAAGGGCTTCATTAAAAGCAACAACGTCATCTTTTCCACTTTTATCGAAAAAAGGATGAAAAATGGTCCCATCGGTACCATTAAAAGTATCACAATATTCATTTCCCCAAACATCAATATTGGTTTTGTTATTGTACTCTACGACTTTTCCAATATCCATTAAATTATTGAAACCTCGATGGACCCGCATTCTTCCTTTTGAATCCGTAGCATTAAACTGTAATTTTATAAGCCTCAATAATACTATATTAATGATGTAGACAAATTTTAACATTTAACTTACTGATGCCCAAAGAGCCATGGAGTATAACTTTTCACCTAATTTCTTTAAGCGTAATTCTTCGTATTTACGTTCTATTTCAAAACAGACGGTTTTACCTACAGTATCGTTTACATTGCAGTCAATTGTCAAACCATCAAATAATATATCTTTGACTTTAGCTTTCATAAAAATACTATCTGGGTTTCTAAATATACTATAATTTTAT
>JAPYZA010004222.1:0-19103 GCA_030522685.1 Eupelmus azureus | reverse complement strand
GATTTGAAATCTCTGCCTACGAAAAAAATAGTTTCATGAAACACATCTGCATGAAAATCAGATTTGCGCAAGCTTATCTTCAATATATTTGAATTTCGGAAATCCTCTTAATTCCGTTTGCGTAATTTGCACTGACTATGCTAGGATATGCACTCGTACTTTCGTAGGTTTTATCTGCTGGTGGATTTTTCTCTCTATTCGAATAAACGAAACTTGTACTCCTGCATTTTACAGTTTTAAAATTTGAAATTTGTTACAATTTGTTAGCATGAATTCTTGAAAAGAACAATATTTTTCCCGGAATTTTTAATAACGCTACCGTTAGAATTTCACCAAAGTTTACATAAATAAAAACGACATGAATACAAATTTTTATATTACATAGAATACGATGTGCAAACGTGACCCGATTTCACAGATTACTCAAGCGTTTAGAGAAAATTGTTCACTCTTTTATACTAGAGTTAATTTAATTCGCAAGGAGTGAACACGTTCAATTCGAGTTAATCGACTTTACAAACGCTCGGCTGAAAACTGCAATTTTTGTCTCGAAAAAAACTTCAAGACGTGCTGTAGTCACGATATTTTGCGTATCTGTACTAAGAAATAAAAATATTTGAAAAAGCACGTTCAGTGATTATACCTGTTGGTATCATTTGTTTTTCTTTTGTTTAAATTCTTGTTATTTAGTAAATGAAATATAACAGTTGAATAAAAAACAACTTAAACCCGTGATGAGTCAAACTATTTAATCTCTAAGCCACATTCTTTATCTAATTAAAATTGTTGCTCAAGTTTTTAATTATTTCTGTCAGTGGTTAAAAAACATTTATTAAGAGCGAAAAATTGTGTTTTTTTACATCATCTAATTGAAATTTCAAAATGTGTAGCAACGAGTTAATGCGATCTTGTATGATTTTTGTGTATTCATTTAGTAATAAACACGGTGTTTTCTATTCACTTTTGAAGAAACTGTGAACGATTAGAGTCGTACACAAAAATAGAAGGAATTACTATTTTACCTTGTAAAAACAACATTGTTTTGGAATAGATATGCCGACAATGAATCACTTAGACATTTAATATTCCAATACTATGGTCAACATAATAGAATCAATAATGAATAATTAATTGCACCTGTAAAAACAACACAAATGATTCCAGAAAATCTATATCGATGAAACGCTAAGTACTTTTCGGATAGCATAGTTTTTACGAGGAGATAAGGAACGGAAATAAAATACCTATTCGACTTAAAAGCAAATTAATGTACCTTCCAAGCTTAAATATTTGAACCACCCATGAACCTAAACAAACAAATTTCGTAATAAAAAAAAAAAAGAGTCTCCTGCACTCTGTCCAACCGCATCATTAAAACTTGCTCGCGGTGGAAAGTCCAGGCGGCTTTAAAAATAAAGCTCAATAGCCGGCAGACGCAGGCGTACGTATACATCTTGCTCTCTTGTGCACGTTGCAGGTCGCAGCGGCGGGGGGAGGCGGCAGGTGCAGCGCTGAGCTAGCTCTTCGCCGGCCGCAGAACGCGCAGTCTCCTGCCCGCGCTCGGCCAGTAAGCGGGCCCGCGCGCATGAGGAAGGAGCGAGTCCTCGGGGTCATCAGGTAGGTAGTTATGGTGTCACGTGGATGCGATGACTGTGGTGGCTGCAGCAGTGGCGGCGCCGTGGCACCGGGCCCACATCTATAAGGCCCTAGCCTGCATCGTCTTTGTGCTGATAGCCCTGCAGTACCTGCTCAGCGGGGCCATCGATCGCAGATCCATCGAGACCATATTCACCATTAATACCAGTCGGTGAGTTGAGATTTTTTACTGTAGGAATGGCATTTTTTCGGATACGTTGGAATGCATGCGCAAAAAGTGGAAATATATTGAAAATGTTAAATTAGAAGGTTAACGGTGATAAATTGTGAAGAAGTATAGCTTTTGTGAAAATGACAAAGGTGTGACGTTTTGATTTAAGCTTTTTAAAATGTTTATTCTGAAACAAAGAATAATTTATTTTGCTGGTAAACTTATGTAAAGTGACATTTTCTTGGTGTAAATATTTTTCTTTTAAAATGAAAATTTTACTAGTACTGCTATCTCAGAAACGTTTTTACAAGTATAATAAAAATGCTTTTATAGGTAATTGGGTACATTAATTAACAATATTTTCAAATCTCAAATTATGTGCACGCATCTTATTCTAAGAAATAATTATTAATAACGAAGTTTTGTAATTACAGTAAACTAACAACTTTTGATTATTTATAATCTTTTTACTTTAAAATTAATATGTAAAACGCTTTTATACAATTTACATTACTGGTTTGACATTATTTTCATTATATTTTATTGATTAACAAATTAACTGGTTAAAACTCACAATAAATATATAAAATTTGAAAAAGGCTTAATTTCGCTGCTTTTCGCAGTAAATTTTATCCAAGGGCAAATCAATTTCCATAAAACAATGTTAAAGAATTTTAAAGCATTTTTAATGTAGTCGTGTTTCGATTTTCCATAATTATATGGAGACTGCTCCTTACAATTTTTCTATATATAAATATAAAATATTTTATGAGTGTTTCTGCTAATATATTTAAAAAATTTATTTTTTTTTTTTTTTTTTTTTTTTAATAGCAATTATATTTATAGAAATACAAACGTTTTAAGGTATTGATTTTATTCTGCAAAGATGTTTATTACAATAAATAATATATAAAAAGTGTTATTATAAACGTTTAATAGCTTCTTAAAAGTTTTATTCTATCCGATAATTGTATTCCTTTTAACTTTAGCCAAGTGTCAATCAAATTAGTAACCTTGAAATAAAAGTAAATTAGACTGAACTCTGATGCAATCGAAAGGTCAGAAAGTAGTGGCAGGCTTACTTAGTTAAGTGATTAAAGCCGATGCTTATCTTCTGTCTTGCTTTAGATATAACTTTCTATGAAAGTGCAAGATAAATGTAATACATCTACATAATGGGCATGGTCGTTTGATCGTCCTAATTTCTTTTACAAGCTAATTTTTTTTATCGAACAAAGAGAAAGAAAAATGATAATTACATAATTATTAGTCTATATTACTTTCATTAATTTATTGCTCTCCTGATAAATAAAGTGGATGTAGGAGCAAAACAGTATGCATCAGCAAACAAAGAGTGTAATTATATATAGATCATTTATTCTGCTGTCATAAAGTACTATACATAGTAGAGTCACCATATTTGTAAAGACTCAATAGGGAAAATTAAATTAGTATGTGTAATTGAAAGTCACCTCTATTTACAATGTAATCATTACTACCATGAAAATGATGATACCCAGGGGACAAATAATTATTATATACAATGATACGTTTAAATGTCTTTGATATGGATTTTAACATTCATGAACTATATATAGATCAGCCCGCTCTTCTTGACAACAAGATTTTTATTGTTCGTCTGTTACGGTAACGTTCAGGCATATAATTCCTTTTAATAGGATACAATAGTTCATTTAGTCCGATTTATTTTATATTCTTTATACATTCTCTATGATAAAATTCTTTGGATCGCTATATAAAAACCTTTATAAGAAAAAAACCCACACAATTTTAAGCACCCACATGGCATTCCATTTATACTAATATCTAAATTATACTCCCACGCGTTTTTCGTTTACTAGTAAATAGCCTAATCGATATATAGGGACGTGAACTGACGCTAATGGCCAGCCGTCCAATACGGAACTAATGCTATTGATTTTCTGGCAGTATATAAATTTTAAAACGTAAAATCCTTATAAAATAAACCATCATTATATTAATATATAATTCATTGAAAATTGTTTTATTCAAATTATCAGTTACGCTATTATTCTGTATACCTCCATAATTCTAGTAATCTCATATCGACACACATTCATAAAACACAAAATAATCACTACCGTCAGTAAAAAACCACGAAGCCTTCACCCAAATACTCCCATAAACCAGCCTGCAAAGCGCTTACACACTAACGATATTCGCAAAACGTAAACCTAAAGAATATCCCAGCGTCCCGGTAATTCCCTCATAACTAAGCGCGCGCCTGGGCGTTACGACCGTTACAGGCCGCCGCATCAGCGTGCCCTGGTGATATACGGGCCGGCCACCGTCCCGTCGAGCAGCAGCGGCAGCGGGGCCGGGGGCAGCTTAGCCGACGAGGAGGAAGCAGCAGCCGACGCTGCGGTCCTCAGCCCTGGCGGCAACAACGGCAGCCTCCTCAGCACCTCGGCCTCTGTGATAGTTGCGCCCGGCAACTCGTCTTCCATGCAGAGGACCAATTCGTCGAGCGCGCCTTCGCCGATCGCAGCCCAGGAGGAGGCCAGGCCCAGGAACGTCAGCTCGACGACCGTAGGACCGGTAGTTACTACCGGCTCGGCCGGTCAGAATTACACGAAATGCCCGGCTACGCCTCCGAATCTTGGTGAGTTCGATGGTTTGGGTGGATGCGCTGTTGAGTTTAATGTGCCGATTGTTACAGTGATAAAAAATTGGTGAATAAATGTTTGTTTGAATACTCGGAAATAAATGTTTGTTTAATGCCGATGAATATTTATTGAAGCCGACTAAATATTTATTTAAAATGAGATTGTTTATTTGAATTGAATAAATATTCATTAAAATTTAAGAAATATTTATTCATTTTTAATTTATTGAATTCATATTTTAAAAATTTTATTAATTTATATTTGTTGTTATGCTTGATAATTACATTAAAAATTGTCAACAACTGGCACATATTACCCGCAGCAGAATATTCATGTGACTTATATCTTACATTAACGTTGGTACACGAAGTTTTTTGCGGTAGCAACGGACCGCCGGTGAAAACGAACTCTTGGCAAATAGATAAGTTTAAATTGCAAAAGTTACTTGAGTTGATTATTTTTATTAATAAACAAATTTAATGAGGTAACGTTACAGCGCTCGTTGCAACGGTGTAACTTTTGCTTAATTGAAGAAAGAATGTTTCGAAAAGATACACATGACCTTAATTACGCATAATAGGTATATAGACTTTATTGTATGAAACCACAATAGAGCTCTAACGCGGCATTCGTCCGGCCAGTGTGTCAATTGGTAAAACTTTTTTTTAACAGCTTCAATTAATCATCTATAAAAGTTATCCTCCACAAACACAGCCGTTCATTTTCACTGGAACTCAATTTAAAATACGCTCGCAACTCGAATTCGCCGCGGTAATCAATCAGCATAAAAAAACAAGCGCAACAGCGGAAAGAAAAAAGAAAATTATTTACCCACATCGCGAAAGGCGATATATATATATCAGCCGGCGAAATCAGTCAGCCGCAGTCCAATTTCCTCCTGACAAACACACAGTAGCTCACAATGGCCCCGCTCCCTTATCAGTCTCGACTCTAGCTCGCGGTTAACTAACGAACTCCTAGCCTATATCTCTCTGCATTACGCCTGCTCGCAGTCGGCCCGATAGCTGTGAGCAAGTCGCCCCCGGACCTCGCCTCCATGGAGAAGGCATTCGCCAAGGTGAAGCCAGGCGGCTGCGGCGCCCCGGAGGACTGCGTCGCCCGTCACCGGGTCGCCATCGTCATACCGTTCCGCGACCGGTTCCAGCATCTCCAGACGCTGCTCTACAATCTGCATCCGCTGCTGCTGCGCCAGCAGCTCGACTACCAGATCTTCGTTATCGAGCAGGAAGGTGAGTGTGCGTTACAGCGGCGGCGCTGAGCTAGCCCAAGGCTGGTGTGCTTTGTGCCAGCCGCATGTCGGAATTGAATTTGACGCGGGCGGAGGGATCGATGGGCGGCTCTTTCTCTCTCTCTCTCTCTCTCTCTGAGAAGCGAGCCCTTTGTGCAGTGCTCGCGAGTACAAGCGGCGGCGGCGACGCTACCGCGCGGCTTTATTTATTTACGAGGATTTCTTTTGTCCGAGCCGAACAAGAGAGCGTGGGACGGCCGCGGCGAAGGTGGATGTAGGTTGCCGCAGCCGCGAGCTCACTTAGCTTCGGAGACGAGAGCTGCAAAAAGGGTTGAATCAGAACCGTGTCGATGACGTCTTGGGCGAGATCTTATTTTTGCTCCCTGGCTGAAGCTCTCGCGCTCGCTCTTTAATTATTTCTGCCTGGAATATTATTGGACTCGGGGAGTTTAGAGCGCCGAGCGTATCCGGCTTTTAATATTGATTTGGCTCTCTAATACCCTGCTGAGCATACATTTAATATTTCACTGAATATATCGGCGCGCGCGCGTTCAATTCAAATAAGCCAGATCAAATAGCGCAGCGTCACAGGTCTATAAACGAAAATTTACGATCGCGATGGACGCTAGAAACGGATTAACGTATTGTTCCACTTGCCACTTTGCAATCGTAAAAGTATTTAGCACTTTTACATATCATTATTATTACGCGATAAAAACTTTTATTATTTCGGGCCGTAAAAGTGCTTTACTGCTTGCAATCTATACAGAGCTTGAGAAACGGCTAAGAAAACACAGACGGAAACAAACAAAGAAGTACGCTATTTACTCTAAACAAGCTTTACACAACGGTTTACCGTCGACTCTTCTTCAGCGCTATCAACATTAATGAACCCCCCAAGGGTCAGCGTTTGATTATAAAATAAAACTCCTCGTCGTAAATATATACTTTACCAGTCGCACAAATTAGCCTATGCTCGATTCCGCGTAAACATATATACCTATATACATACAGAGAGTGCATAGTGTGCAAATCGCGAAAAGTCGAGCCGCTCAGTCGTTCCACTTACGCGGCGCGCTCGCTCCCATGCATAAATAAAGAAAGCCGCGACAGTCATCGTACTATCAGCCGAACATAAAATTACCGTAGCGCACGAGCGCTCTTTGTAAATAAAAGAGACCGGGGCTGTATTGAACAGGGGCTAATTCGTACAAAGCGAATAATTTAGAGTTTAAAGAATTTTCCGGGGCTGTCAGAAAGGTAGGTCAGTGTTATTGTTTGGCTAAATAAAAAGTCATCCGTTACGTAATAGTCGGACTTTGTTTTTTCGGCGCGTTTCGATAACTTTGAGCCCAGTCCAAAAGTTAGAGACCTGAGGGCAATTTGAACAATGTTTTTTAATTAAAAAAAATATATAAAAAAATAGAAAAATATTTCATAAACTTTATAAATATGCTATATGAACACTAACATCTTCAATTTTTCAAAATTTTTAATCAGAATAAAAAAAATCATTAAAAATAGCTCCGCTGCTCCCTTAAACCCATATCAAAAGAGAGAAGCTCGCGCTTGCGGGGCTTATAAAGTATGCATAAAAGGCGGGCCCCGGCTCATCGCGCGCCCTTATTATACCCGCATGCGCGCGCCCATTTATAAACATATATATATAAACCGGGCGAGCTGAGAGAGAAGGCGAGCCTATGGGAAGTGCAAAAGCAATCTCTTGGAGCGCGCGCGGCTTATTTTGGCTCTCTGTATTGCACGCAGGCACTTGGCAGTTTAACCGGGCGATGCTCATGAACGTCGGCTACATGGAGGCGCTCAAGGAGCGGCCCTTCGACTGCTTCGTCTTCCACGACGTCGACCTGCTGCCCGAGGACGACCGGAACCTCTACACCTGCCCCGAGCAGCCCAGGCACATGTCCGTCGCCGTCGACAAATTTCTCTACAGGCAAGTGTCTATATATATTTGCGAGTTTATACGGAAATGTATAGGCGTGAGATTTGCGCGCGCGCGCGCGAGCCCGGTTTCTAAAACGGGTGTCCGAACGACGAGAAGCAAAGAGAAACGAGCGCCCGAGAGGCTGAGAAACGGGTTTTCCCTTAAAACGCACACCGGCCGAGCTTCCTTGTCTATATCGGTACTTATGCGATTCGGGGAAATAAAGGGGACACAGAGCCGCGCTGTGTGGATATGCTAGATGGCTGAGCTGTTCGGGCGAGATTGCGCGACGGGTTTGGAATATAATTAGCGATTTATGTGCGGCTTTTTCTTAAACGTGGATAAAGTGTAATGGCCTAGCTGGAGCTCGCTCTGTGGTGACCGCCGCCCCTTGTTAAACTGTAAAGTTTAACTTGATAATTATAGGGAAATTATGATTTCCCTTAAAACTAAGAGCGGGTATAAAGTTTGTAATTATATACGTTGCGATGCACTGCTACTCTTGAGTGCATAAGAAATTTGCTGTTTACTTTTTCAGAGCCCGCTATTAATTTTCATAATCGATTATTAGGCGAAAGACTTATGGGATCTAAAAAGCGACTTTATTGTTTCAACCGGATTTTAAAACATGACTTTTAAGAATAAAAAATCCGACTTTTTAAAATTGCTCTATGAAAACAAGTTTACTTATTCTCCAAAACACTCGCGCCAATCTCAAAATACCCAAAAATCTCTATTTTCTGCACTCTCAAAACGCGTTTCTCGTCTATTCCCGCCCGCATTCTGAACTTGGCATTCCAAACTTTTGCGGCTTTTCCATTCATTCATCACCGCGCTCGAGCACGTACACCTATATACAAGCCTATACAGTCAGTGCGGCGCTCGTTACGTAATCTCAGCGAAAGCGTCGGTGCTCGATAATATTAAAAAGACGAGGCGCTCTGTGAAACAGGTTACCGTACAGCGACCTCTTCGGCGGCGTCTCGGCCATGTCGACCGAGCACTTTCGCTTGGTGAACGGCTTCAGCAACGTGTTCTGGGGCTGGGGCGGCGAGGACGACGACATGGCCAATCGGATCAAGGCCCGTGGCCTCCACATCTCGCGCTACCCCGCCAACATCGCCAGATACAAGATGCTCACCCATAAGAAGGAGAAGGCCAATCCGAAGCGGTGAGTTTTAGAGCTGTATATACGTAATTCGTTTAGTGCAGTAAAAATACAGCTCTCTGTGATTTTAATGACGTAAGGATAAGAGCGATGGAGGGGGCGCAGGAAGTGCGTGCTAATTTATTGGCACGCTGCGTATTGTGGAATACCGCAACAATGCAGCCACTGACGTTATCGAAGAAATTCACTTAGAATGAGGAAAGTCGTGAATTTTATTCCTGGAAAGATGTGGCGAGAGATATAGAATTTTAAATTAAAGAATTAATTCGAGATATGAATTCATTTTTTTCATTTTTCTTTTTTTTCCATTTTAAAGAAACGTTTTAGTGAAAGTACGAGACTGCACGCCGAAAGATGTAATGTTATTTGTTGAAAAATTTTATTACCCGTGTAGTCATGGTCGTTTTAACCAGATGTTGCTCTGTATATATGTGCATTGCAGAGGACTGTGCGGCAGTTTTTATCCGAGAAAGAGAAAAAAAATTCTGAAATTAAATTTTTAATTTACGGTTATACATATCGTGACGTTTATGATTACATCAACTGTCGCGCGTTTTACGTGTTGAAAGATTGCTATTTTGCAATTAAGGTAATGTTAGATTCTGATATGATTTCTATTTTAGCGACTTTTTATTATTTAGCTGCATTTATTAAATAATTAAATTAACAACTAGATAACCAATTTCAATTAAAACAATAATATAATTTTGGTGATGCGTTCGTCGACTTTAATGCGTGTAATAATTACATTTTTTCTTCTTTAAAGATTAAAGTCGTTGACCTTGAAATAAACCTACTCGTTTTTTATTTTTAACGCTAAGAGACTTATGACGCTGAGGAAACTTGGAGAAAAAAATCTAAATCTGCTATAAATAACTTACTTAAAGTAGAAAACTTTGAAAGTTCAGGTAGTTATTGTAGAATACCAATGCTTCTGAAAAGAATTTACAAAAGCAATAAGCACATTAAATATGAGTCAAAATCTGAACGTACAATCAATCACGGGATAGTAACAAAAAAACTCCTAAAAAAATTAATGTTCTCAAAGACCTTAATAAGAGTTAAATTTTTTTGCCAAATAAACCATTAAAGTTATCTAAGACTAATTGTAAGTTTTTTAAAAAGAAAAGTTTTCCTTGTTTACTTTTATATATCCATTTTTTCTTTACTATTAATCATTATAGATATACCAGAGAAGCTTGTTTTACATATCTAATATTCTTTTTTCAAACAAAAATATTTTTATGCAACCTCTTTTTATTTAGTATTGTTAACAACAAAAAAATGTGTAGCTTGCACAGTAATTTATTCAAAATTGTAATTTTAAAAAAATGTGTTACGTGAAACTTTTTTATGAAACATAGACATTATATAAGAATTGTGAGACTACCACACAGTAAAATAATCGAACATTATTTGTTTTATTGGCAGGTACGAGTTCCTCAAGACCGGAAAAAAGAGGTTCCTCACCGATGGTCTGAGCAATCTACAGTACGAGATCCTGGTGAAAAAGAAGCCGAAACTGTACACCTGGTTTTTGGTACGGTTGACGCCACCGAATCAGCCCAGCTGATGGCTACCCTGGATCGTCGGGTAAGCTCGTTCGCGCCCACGTCGGCGTCCGCGTTTTAGCGCGCGGCGAGCAGCCTCGATCGATCCAGCGCCACTGCACTACTGCGTGAAAACCTCCGCATTACCGCGACAATGCAAAAATGCGAGGGCGAAAATGAGCCCTCCTCCTACTCCGGATACCGATCTTTTTACCGCAAATCACTGTTCACTTCCTCGTTATTGTCCTCCTCCAAAACTCCGTAGAGTTAGGGAATTCCAGGCAAAACGATGCATTTTCGTTCTCGACATGCATAATATAGATATATATATAAATATATACATACCTGTTTTCGTCATTCCTTATAGTTTTGTTTGTACTCTTAGCCTGTTGTTGTTGTGAATTTTGTTTCTGTTTATATTCTTTTTTTTTGTCCGACGATATACTGAAATGGTTATCGAAAAGCAAGATTGTAGAAAAACGACGAACAACGATTTTAATGACGTGTGTGCGTGTGTGATAGATTTAGAACGAGAAAGAGAGTGAAAAAGAAAGTATGTGCCAAAATCGTAGAAGATTGTGTCTATTGCGTAGGTCTTGCATGACTTTTCAATTTTTGTGAGAGACTTTGTAGTGAAAAAGCGTTCCAATGAAAACTAGACTCCAATTCCATTCGTACATTGTTATTGACTCTCAGTACTATTGTACTATATATTATAAATATAAACTCTCAATACGCGCGTGTTAAGGTAACTAAAACCTATAATCACAATAAAAGAGCTGATTTCCTAAAGTAGCCGATAAGTGGTGTGCCGTGGACTGACAATCAACTGGGCCATTCGATCGTGAATTCATTTTGTATGTACATTTTTTTTAAACTCGACAATGATGAAAGTATACCCTACATCGTTCTTGTCATCGTTCTCTTAGCGTCTTTCCTCGACAAAAAGTAGCGCACATTGTCCCCCCGCGCATATACATATATATATACATACATATATACGTATAAGACATTAATCGAACAAATTCGATACGACGTAGAATAGAAAAAAGGCTGCTCTGGTTTTTGTCGACGAGTATACGCGATTAGCGTTCGCTCACGATGTGTCTGTGTGTCACACCCCGCGCCCTTTTATCACGCCCACGCTGTTTGTCAAGCCTCGCCACACCGAACCACCAAACTTGTTAAATGTATATACCTATATAGAGCCATACGATACAAAAATGAGCGCGGAACAAGGCTAATTCCAGAACCAGTCTGCATGCCCGTAGGGAGGTCGTTTAAAAGAGAACAGAGAAAAAACAGCGTACTGATATTATTGATTATTGAGTATAGTGTAATTGAAGGCGTTACGAGAGTATAAAAACACAATTTTGAAAGACTTAACGGAGAAAAATAAAGTATAAAAAATCGAGTGCTTTTAAAAGTCGCGCAAGCGAGTTTTGCGCACAATTTCGTCTTCTATTGTATAGCCGTATTAGCGTACATTCCCTGATTCGCGAGTAGGCTATCGTTTTATCCAGGCCTTATAGTTTTTTTAGCTAATCTTTAAGTAAGGAAAAATTTAAGACAACATTCGAACAAAACGTACAAGTGGAATAATGCGACAAAAAGTCGAAAGTGTGAAAAAGCATGCGAGAAAAATCGGGCACATTTGTGGAACGTTTACACCCCCCGTGCACAATACAGATAAGTAAAAAGTATGTACGGCTGCTCTGAATAGACGCCTACTCGCCTATTATCGGTGCTGTGATTGTGATGATGTTCGAAAGAGCGAACACACTATTGCGATTGAATTGTGAACAAATTGCCTCTTCATCATTTTTCAACGATGATCTGTTATGTTTCAAGCGCATATGTGCGCCACGATTATTGAGTTTTCGTGCGTCTTCTGCCACGATGTGTTGATTTTTGCAAAAAAAATAAAAAAAATAAAATAAGAAAACAAAATAAATGAAAATGGAGAAATTCTTGTAAAATTTCAATGTGTAATAAAGACAAAGTAATTAAAAATTATTAAAATAAGCAATCTGAGTTTTTGCCTGATGTATATGAAAATTATTAAATTTTTAAAACGTTCTTATATCATTTGTTGGGGATTACAAACATAAAAATGAAAATAATTAATTAATGATGATAAAGTGCTATTAATGTACAAAACTATTATCTATGAGCCTGCAGAGTGTACAGCATCAATAGCACTAAATTCATTTCGGTAAGCTGTTATATTTATCGTGTCACTCTAAAAAGGTTTTATTTATTTGTACAGTGTTAGTTGGAATCTTCTCATGTTTCTCTTGGATTTTCCACTTTTTCACTAAACAGTTAGTGACGACACACTGTGGTTATGTTCTGATGAAGGCAGCAAAATCAACGATACATAATTTATGTACCTATAGAAAGTTCATTCGCAGAGACTAACCCACGTGATAATAACCAGTGACAGTTTGTCGATATCTAAACGACGTGACTATTTGTGCGTTATAACAACACATAATGATCCTATCATTCTAGGAATTTTTTTTCCAAATAAGAGACCTTGTAAGCTAGTAAGTTTAAGTATTATTGCTTTATTATTTAAGATAGTTTGTTGTCAATTTGAAATAAAATTGTAAATTACAAATACTTGTCAATAATTTTTTTATATTAAATATAACGCTTTAATATGTAGAAAAAAACAAAAATCGCTCAAATAATCACGTCAGTGGTATACCTAAATGGTATAGTGAAGAAAGAAAGTATATTTACTTAATTACGCAACTAGCGGTATAATCGTTACTTTATTATATCGAGTGTTACAAAAGCTTGATTATTTGGATCGGACTGTAGCAATATATTCACATAACTATCGTCGTGAAAAATAAAAATTTAACGCTCGCATCGTTTATAGTTTGCTCGTTCTTTCTCAATAATTAACGTATACACAGCCACGCCCACACACACGTATTCACTTATATACGCACGCACACGAGCGCGCATAATTATAATAATCAACTTATCCTGCGCACCTCAAAAGACCGCGCGATTCAATTCGTTTTAATTCGCAACTTTTTTTTTTAAGGTATCTTTCACTTTTATTATTTTTTATATTTTCTCTCTCTCTCTCTCTCTCTCTCTCTCTCTCTCTTCCTCTCTCCTCTCAATCATTCTACATTCCTCTTTCGCTCCCCCTCTCTTTTTCTCATTCATTCATATGCTCTCTCTCTACCTCTGTTTTACTACTTAACTACCTATATCACTAACTACCTAACTACATGTCTTTCACTACATTCTAAATACACTTAATTACTGCAAAATAATATTGCAATGTCTAAGTCAGCCTACACCATTGCCTAGTCAATTACTTCAGTTCTCGAATTATAAATATATATTTATATATGTACGTTTACAGTGTGGAATCGTAAAGACAGTTGTTAGCGCACGAATGTCGTGCTTAACGACTGCTGACTTAATTTTTTTTTCGAGTGAAAGCTCCGATAAAGGTTTACAAAAACAAAACTTTAACTTGCAATACAAGAGCAACGCATGGCACTCGAGAGAAAAAAAATCTACCTCTTTCGTGTCTCGAAAGATCATTATTCTTCATTTTTTGCTAGTGTACACGAAGAAGTAAGTGAGAATAAGAGAGAGGGAGAAAGTGAGAAAGAGAGAAAAAGAGAGAGAGTGAGTAGGAGAGGGAGAAAAGCGTAGAGGAATAGATAAAAGAGATAGAGATTGAGAGAGTGAGAGAGAGAGACTAAGAGGGTAAGGAAGGTATAGCTTAAATTACTTTTCTACAAGACACAATTAACGAAAAACCGAGATAACTATATAGAACCACGACGATATGCAGAGACTAGACACTCTTATCGAGTATAATTTTCTGCTTGGTTACGATTCTTATTTGCGCGTAGCAAGTTGCTGACATTATTAAGGAGCCTTCGCAATATTTTATCTTTTCTTCTCCCTTTTTTCTTTTTATTTTCTTCTTATTTTCTGTTGTAGAACAACGCTGCAAACGCGCGCAGATTCGGTAAATTTTACACAACTTACGACGTAAAATGCGATTCAACCATGACAGACACGCGTCAGCAGGCTCTATATTTTTTAAAGTACTTGGACGTAGTTTCATCGAAAACACGCTCTTGTATAAAAATACAGGGTGTTTCATTATTATTTGTTATCTTTTTCATAATCATTACTTTTACTTCAGTTCAGCCTGCAATCTCCGGTATAATACATCCCAGAGTGACTCAGCCTTGCACGGCTGCACACAATTACTCGTGTCTCCCTCAAAATATTTACATTGTTCGCTTCGCGATACAGGAGTTGACAATATTTCATTATTAGTACTTTTATTATTTTCCATTTTCTTCTCGTAGTAAGTTACCTAATAGTAGTGGTAATAGTGGATATTAATTAGTGATAAATGATAACTGTATTACTATGCGAGACAGCATGGCTTAGTATAGTAGTCTTTGATTTCCATCTGAAATTGAGATCTGCTTCATTGGTAAATAACTCCGAGATTGGTAGTTGCCCATCGCGATATATATATTTTCAATATTATAATTTTCCTGACTAATGAACGAAAAATGCAAAACCTCCTACATGTGATTCGCTGAAGATGAGACAATGGATATTTTACGTATACATCATGACATTTACGGAAAAGGCCTTTCCAAGGCAACTCAATAACTTTTTAATCGGAAATTCATTGGACTTTTTCGATATTATTTTAATATTTGAGTAATGAGGGAACTCTCATTCTAGTACGAAAGACATAAATTACACCAACAGCGTCGCGGGACCTGGACGAGCGAATCTGGCTGGCAGCTCGAAAACATTGTAATCGGTACAGTATATCTAAAAACAAGTAGAAGGAGGCAAACAGTGGACGATTGTCGGCAATCGAGTCTTTCGAGCTGACTTTGGAGTCGTCCAGCTATCGCGACGTCGCCGGTAAAATCGAAAATTTTTCTTCAGTTTAAACTGTAGACGCGAAGCGGACAAAGAGTCGCGAACACACACATCGACTATTGGTTTCTCCGAGCTGACTCCTTAAACATTAGGTGGGACTGGTAGTTTTCTTGATCCGGGCCTCGAAGGCCTCGGGGGCGCGGCTACGCCCAAAGAGAGAGGACGTGTTGCTGGTAGGCGGCGGCGCGGATTGGCTCTGCCGCCGTATGTCTACCGAGAGCCCGCCGTGTCAGGCGATTGCGAGGCGGACGCGGTGTTGTGGCTGGTCTCGTACTCCATGACCTCCTGGTAGATGAGCTCTTTCCATTGATCAACAGTGTGTTCCCTCTCATCGACACTGTGATCATACGGACCAGGAGCAGGCTGCAAATGTTTCAGCGTATTTTTAGTTAATCAATAATACTTTATTCTCAAAAATATTTTATTTATACATATTAAACCTCCGATTCAACTACTTAATAAAGTTTAAAAAGCTCTGGTTTTATATTTTACAATAGTGTTTTTAAAAATAAAAATATATATTATGCCACAAGTTTAATAGGAAATTAATTGTATATATAAGTAAGTTATTTAGCAAAGGCCGAAGAATGTCTAGCCTGTGAGATTTTAATTGGTTTGATTCCGACTAATTAATGGAATATTAAATGATCCAATCACAAGCCTAATAAGCATGTTAGACACAAAGCTTTAATCAAGCGGAATACTTACAGCGTTGACTTCTCCCTCGTCATACCAAACATTTATGTAATTATGAAGTAGAGCATCGTCGACGGAGATACGCCGTTCCGGATCGATGACCAACATGCGCGACAATAGATCCCTAGCCTGGCTCGCTGAAAAAGAGATAGCAATTTGTTCAACGAGAACTACACAACACAGAGTGAAAGAGAGAGGAAGGGAGATTCCGATGTCAAGATAAGAAAGGACGAGATGACCGTGTGCACTGTTCTCGCGAACAATAAACTTTCGAACACGATATAGATTTCACGTTACATTAACAATGATACATATAAAAGAGAAAAAGATTGACGCTGGAGTGATGTTTATCGGGAAATCGTTACCTTTCAAACGATTGTGCTCCGAAGAGTCCGAGGGAAAGAGAACGTCCGGAAATAGCCTCTCGAAAGGGTAACCGGGATAACGCGGCCGGTTTTCGACGTAATTCCGAACGGTGGGCTGTAGCCGCTGCATGAATTCTTGCGCTGGAGTTCCCAATTGCTCTGCAAATAAAAAGTTGAACGTAAATTTTTCAATCTGACTTTATCGATTTCATAATGAGAATTTATCGATTTCATCAATTGTACCACTGCACAAATAACATTATTATTTTGATGATGTAAAATTAATCAATTTAAAAACAAAAATTATTTTTTAAATCACGATTATAATAATCTTATGTAAATATTTAAAATTACTTTTGATTTTATAACAGGAAGAAAGGAAAAATCAATTTTTGTTGTTCCTTATAGGTAGATAGTTGTACGAAATATCTTCAGATACAAAAAATATATCGATCTATAGTATATAGAAATATGACTCGATTTGGAACGACTTAATAGGGTAACAGCACAGTTATCAGATGGGCGAACGTTAGTGTAATAAATAACAAAAGATATTTAACTCAAGCTACATTTCACTTGTAAGAAATAAGTAAAATTGATCGTGTAATTTGTTTATCTGATTGATAGTACTTAATTTTACCTATAATTTTATTCCACTGATCAATGTGATCCGTGCCAGGAAAGAGAACTCCACCGCGTATCATTTCACCCATGATACAGCCAACCGACCAGATGTCGACGTTCTCCTTGTAACCCATCCCGAGAATCACTTCCGGCGCTCTGTAGTACCTCGTCACGACGTAAGGCGTCATCATGAAGGTCGTGCCAGCCGTCCTCGCGAGACCAAAGTCCAATATCTTCAGGGTGCAGTCGGACTTCACGACAATATTGCTAGGCTTCAAATCCTAAAGGCCAAGTAGAAACGTTTGTAAGATTTTTTTTGTGCGAACGAGCTAAATTACGTCACGCGAAACGAGTCCACTGACATTCATTCTGATCTCTAAATTTAACAGAACTAAAATCGTTGGCGAAAAAATGTTAAAAGCATAATGGCATTCTTGCATGAATTTAAGTTCGCGCGCCGCTCGCCTTTGAAATAACGAGAGGCGTCGTTAACGAAAAGTTGTACAGAATAGAGGCCAACTAAATCAATTAAAATTCTTATTCTAGTAAAAGGACGATGCCATTAAGACGAGGTGAAAATTTTAATGGACTCCTCTTTAAGCTTTGCGCTCCTATATATATTTAAGTATAACGTATGTATAACGCTTTATGCTCACCCTGTGTATGATTCCAGCGGAATGCAAGTGCTTGATGCCACAGAGCATCTGGTAGAGTAGATAGGACATGCGCTCGTGGTCCAGGTCCATCTGAATCACTTGGCAGAGATTCGCGTCCATCAGCTCCATCACCAAATACACGTCCTGAAATTCGTCCAAGGACCTCTGTGGCGTGAAGGCGTTCAAGAGTCCAATTATCTGCAAATTAACACGAGGATTAGCCCGTGAATCCGCAGCCTCCCAGGGGGGATGCATAAATAAGCGAGAATCATCCGATATTCTAGCTGGAAATGTCTCGAGCTCGCCGAGATTTCGAGCTAATGCGCTTTTGATGCCGGAAATTCCTGCATTATTTGAACGCGAGAATTTATAGAATTATTTTAATGCTTCTTGCTTCCTTTAACTTGTATAGAAATTTATGTATTCCTTTATTTTACGTTTTTATAGCTAAGGGAATCAATATTATTCAGTGATTTATTAGTTCATAAATTTGATCACACATAAAATTTTTGTCATAAATTTTATTAGACTCGTATTTTTTAAAAGCAAAAAAAAAAAAACATTGGAAGTTATCAAACTCTCATCAACTTTTCACCGATGAAATATTGTTTCAACCGCGGCAGAAAAAGATTTAAAACTTATTTTTAAAGAAGAAGAATAAGCAAAGCATTATATTCGAAATGGAATTCATAAAATCTGTATTCACAGTACGTTAAAACGACGAAATTGCTTGAGCAAAATATTTGACCTGGAATTTAAAGCTAGAAAGAGATAGGAGGATGCGGGATGAACTTACATTTTTGTGGTTGACCAGTTTCATCAGTTTGAACTCCCGATACGCCCTCTTGGCGTGCGTGACGTTCTGGAAGGGCCTCGAGAGCTTCTTGATCGCCACATTCTGCGCTGTCACCGTGTCATACGCAGCGCTGAGCACAGAAATAGAAGGGACAAGCTTGTATTAAGCAATCATAAATGTAATCGCCTGCCCTATCGTTATTCTAACGTCAACAGCGCTTCCTTTACAACATTACAATGATCTATGCGTTTCTTTTTTTAGCCTAAAATGTTTGAGGAGATAATTACGCGACTTCTCGTAAATACTTTCTTAGGGCTCTTTCTCAAAACGACGAGTCCTAAGTTCAGAAAAGCTTTTTGTCTCTGTTTGCTAAAGGGAAATGGGGTCGCGCATAACGAATTTCTCCGGGCATTTTTACTTTGTCTTGCTCGTTCCGGCTGTTATCACTGAATTTGATATGACTGCTGTATAAGCTCTGTTATTTTCATAATGTTTTAACACTTACTGACTTAGCCAAACTTAGTTTAACTTTTATAATTAGTTTCTCTAATTTCCATTTTAGCTTGCAAAAAGTAATCCGAGAAAAAATAATTTTGTAAATCACAATTAGAAACGTAAAAAGCGCGGTTGTTTTTCTGACTTA
>JAPYZA010004221.1:0-14585 GCA_030522685.1 Eupelmus azureus | reverse complement strand
AAACCATCTCAATCCCAAAGGTCGGAACGAGATACGCTGCACCCTTCAGGAACATCGGCTGTACGTCACCGCCCAGCCCCAGTGCCAACCTGACCGCGGCCACCTGCCCAAATGGCCAAATCATTCAGATCGGTTACCAGCTGGCTGGCTCAAGCTACGTACCGACGATCGACCAGATCTGTCATGACACCAGCCTCGGTCAGACCCACTGGGCCCACTCAAGGGTGATGCTCGCTGTGCGTAAGCGCCAGAGTGAGCAGCAGGCCAGGGATTATCAGACCGGTGGTTTCTACCAGATGATCCCGATGAGCCAGGCGATTTTCACGAGGGACAGCCAAAGAGCGAGGCTGCTGGCTCTTCTGGGCAATCAGACCGTCGTTGATCAGCTCATTCCTGCAAACAGTAAGTCTACTCTCTAAAGTTGAAATAGTGAAAATTCTACTAATTGTAGTAGTAAAACTTTTTTTTACTAGTAAGATAGTGAAATTTTACTATTGATTAGTGGAAGAATAACTTTGTTTAATTTGAGTCAACAAATTTCACTATTTTTAAAAAGTGAAATATTAATATTAAAATAGTGTACATTTATTCACTAATTCACAGTGGAGCATTTTGGACTAGGCCATTTAGTGCATATACACTATTTTTTAGTGATTTTTCACTATTTCAACTTTAGAGAGTATAATTCATCAAGTAGATCGATATTCTATGGTAGACTTTATTTAAAGTTTCGATATCCTAAATTTTTTTTAAAGAACCACCAACATAATTCGGCACAATCATCAAAAATTTTGCATGAAAAATCTCCATCACAGATAATTTAACTATTTAATCTTACCGAGCTCCAAGAATCTACAACCTTCAGATAATCCAATATTCCAACATGATGCTTATATACGAAATTTGCAGGTGACAACTACTTTGTGGAGGGCATGCTAGTACCGAGATCCGACATGTTCTACCGCGCCCAGCAGGACAGCACCTTCTTCTACATCAACACAGTACCGATGTGGAAAAGCATACGCGACGGCAACTGGAAGCTGGTCGAGGAGATCGTGCGTAAGACCGCAGGCAACGGGAAACAAGCAACCAACCTCGATGTTTGGACCGGTGGCTATCAAATCTACAGCGCCATTAACACCGCCGGTGAGTTTATAGCTGGTTTCTTAGGTGATAGATTGAGGATCGATTACATATGGTTTATTAAGAGTTTTGCATACGTGGACTGTAGTACTTAGTGACTTAGCGATCTCAAGGGATTGTGATTCCATACTTGCTTCTAATTTTCAAAAAAATTTTATTTAATGGGTATATACTTCCTTCGTATAAATACCGTTCATCAATCAATGTTCTCAATTAATTAAGCCTCGATCAACCAATAAAACCACCAACTTAATCATCTCTCGTTTTCTCATAATTCAGACGACACAATGGTGAACATCACCCTGACAACGATGACCAACGGTACCGGCGCAGTGCCAGTGCCGCGCTATCTATTCAAGTACGTGGTGGACCGGGTACGTAACCGCGGCATCGTCTTCGTCACTGTCAACGATCCCAAGCTCACGGCCATCTCGTCCGACGATATGATATGCCAGGCGCGCACCGAGTGCAGCAACAAGTACCCCCAGTTCAACGTCATACCCCAGGGCTACACTTACTGCTGCGCCATCGACATGAGCAGCGACTTCTTTGCGATCGCCACCGAGCTTGGACTGCCCACTTTTCCTAACGCGCAGCCGTTAGAAATAAAATAATGATAATTTAGAGATGGTGGCTGGGTGTTTATAGGTGGATGGCTATTTTTGGTATTGGTGTAATCGAGATTTGGCTTAGGAAATAGTGGATTTTTTTCGAAATTGATTAGCTAAAGAGAGATTAGGTGAAGAGGATGAAGAATTAAGTCACACTTATGTCACGCCTAACCGTGTTTTTTATAAGTAGTCCATTATTGCACCATTGATTATCGTTCTTGCTACATGCACGGTGCAAGGATGTACTGCGTATTGGAAAGGTCGGATTTATGTGGATTTACGGCAGGCAGTGCTATAAGATATTGTACGATGCTCTTGCCATAAGTTGTCCTTTATAACACGATGTTTACCCACTGTATTATAAAAAGCTACTTATGTCGTCAGTAATATATTGTTGTGAGTCAATTTAGAAATTTATTGTAACCAAATTAGTTATCCGTTTAATATAATAGGCTAGAATGAGAGTATCCCTTGATTGTATTTGTAATTAGAAAGTATTGTTGTTTGAAATTGGTAACTTGCTGTATTTGGGTGTATCCACTTGATAATATTGATTGACAATAACCGCTATTATTTGGTTCAGTTATTACTTAATTTTTGCCGTTTATGAGATATATGATTATTTATATTGATTGAGAAACCGAATAAAAAATATTTTTATAGACAAAATTATGAAATATCAATTCCCCAATATACTGTTTAAAAAACATCTGCTAAACTGTTTTCTTTTTTTTAGATTAGTACATACGTCAGAATACTTATGACAATTCAAAAAATAGTTTTTTGTTATTATATAAATATGTCAACACAAAAATTAGTAAAAATATTCTTCATTTAAATTAACATTTACATAAACAAAATTTATAAAAAAAATTTAAATAAAATTTAAGGAAATATAAGAACTAAAATTAAAAAATTCAAAATTTGTATAAACTAATAAATTTAATATCGTATATGAAATTATGATTTGTATAATGTTATAATAGAAATATATAATGCCAAGAAAAATTTATTCTAACAAACACTTTTTTAATTAAAAAACAGTTTATCAGAATGTGTACCACCTATCAGCCCAGCGCTGCTTAACTTTGATGATCGGCCGAGGTGCAGTTCCGCTAACCCACCAACCTGCCTACTCAATAACTTTTCTTTATGTAATAACTTGAAATTTTAATATTCATTAATTAAAAGCAGTATTCAAAATGTACGTAAGATAATTCGATAAAAAAAATCAAAAATACATAAAGATCAATTTTGCACTAATCTTCCTTATCCACGGTATATAGGCTTAGCTCAAGTAAAAGCAGTCCAATGTCACACGCAATATTTTGCAAATTTTGCCTTCGTAACTCGAATCAGTTGAACGGAACCCATTGATCGAGTGTATTGTCAATGTATATGCATAAAAGCGTGGGAAAAGATTTTAGTCTGAAAGTATCAGGCAACGCCAACGGCAGACATAAGAATTGTTAATTGCGTCGTTGAATTCGATTTAAAAATTTATTAGTGATCTCATCAGCGTACGATTTCTCGCGATATTTGGTCGCACATGAGCAGATGTATTAGACTGAGATTCTGTTAAGCTGTTTACAAAAACATAAGCTCCGTGGAAATATTAGTTTCACTCTATTTCAACATTAATTTTTAATTGCAATAAAAATATAATTCAAAAATAATAATTCAAAAACAATATCAGATGAATTTTAACAAATAAACCTTAATATTATTAAAATATTTAATTATATCATTTTTGTCTTATCAATTTTCAGTATGATTAAAAAGTTGAGGTGAAAGTTAAAAGAAAAAAATAACACAGAAAAAAAGTTCGTTTAAAAACGAATAGAGTTTTTTTAATGCATTAATTTTCGACAAGCCATGGTGTTGAAATAGTACATTTCGATACGGGTGTAGAAGGTCATTATTATTCGCTTCGCTCAGGCGAAAACCGTCTCACGACTCGTGAGTCACGAAGCAAAAATCACCTTACGCACCAGTATAAAACCGTGCATTTATGCCACGAAAGTCGAAAAATCATTTTAAAGTTAGGATTTTGAAGTTAGATTTTGGATTTGGCATAAAATAAATTTTCTATTAAAAAGTTTCAAGGCACCTACGAATTCCTTTTTAAGGTTAATTGAAATTAGAAGATAGCACGTAAATTAAAACATTTCTTTCGTGTAAAAAAAAAAATATTATTATAAACTTATGCCACAATCTGACACTTTTTTTCTTGGAGATTGTTGATTATGGATACATTTAGTTAGGTATTTACAGTAAATTAAAATTTTATTTATTTTGAGATTGAAGTGAACTAATTAGTACAGTTATGAAATGTTTATCAAAAATTAGACTTATCAGATTAAAACCTATACGATATCCCTATGTGAAATATTAACTTTTTTGTTAGTCTAGATTATATATTAATTAAAAATGAATTTAAGTCCCGGCCTCCCTCTACATAATGAACTAATTTGGTTTTCATCGTAAACCTCAAGTATATAAAGTTATCTATGTTGCCTGTTTAATTCAATATATATATAATTCAAGACTCAAAACGTTTCCAATATTTTTCGATGCATACAACATTTAATTTTTTCGATTTGCTTAAAATGTACGTAAATCTTAAGTAAATGTGCATTTTACATAGCAAACGAAATTTGTTTAACTAACTTCCTTAAATCATGTTTTTTTGAAGCTACCCAGTTGTTTCTTTTATTTTATTACAGCTACATGTGGTTAAAAAGCTCATATAAATGTATTGTCCATCACAGTCCCACCCGGAGAAATCTTTTTTGGAAGAATTACTAAACTTTTTATAAAAATTACTAAAAAGTTTTGAATAGCGGTAACTGACTGTAAAAATAAAAAAATTACTATAGTTTTTAGGAATTTTTTCTAAATTTTAGTAAAACTTACTATTTTTTTTAGTAAAAATCCCTGAAAAGTTTAGTAATTTTTTGGATGTATACGGTCCGTTATCGTTTTATAAAACGATAAAAATCATTTGTTTAAATTACCAATCAGAAAAATGCACGTCGAACGGGAGAGTCGAAACCATTTTCTAAATGATTCCGGAAAAGAGCGAGATAACAGAAACTAATGAGGGACACATTACCAAAACCGAGAAAAGAGCACTCGCACGTGCATATATGGCTGGGTCATTGTTTTATCAATGAGACATTCCGCTATAGGTATATAGGCTGACCTTTGATCGGCGTTACGTACGAATTTTTAACAGAGAGAAGAATTCGGAAGTGTAGATGCACTCTTTGTTTTCAGACGCCACTAACGTGGCAATCGGTTATGTCGACGTTACTTGCTTTTGTGATAATATAAGCGTGAGAATTTGATTAGCCGTTCTTGTTAAATCAGAGTACCTATAATTAAAAAAGAAAGTTTGAATTGATTAATGAGTTTTCTATTTGTACATACATTTTTAAGATCATTCAAATATAAAAGGAATGAATTATAAATTTTCATAGCTGTAAGGTAATTATTCATTATTAGGCTAATTTGAATTTATATTATTTAAATTTTTGAAGATTTTGATACTTTTGTTCAGTTAACTAAAGTAAATACGATATTAAGTTTGATCTTATCTATCTGGTAATACAGAGCTTTTTCAGTTTGTATGTACGCGGTATCAGTTTTTTGAACATTAATCATCCATTTACGAGACGCAGCTTATCTCTTTTTCATCTTGTGTGTTCTGTCTAGGCATTTAAGTGCTACTTAATACACATTACTTTTTTTTTAATTAAATCAATTTTAAAATTAAAATTTTTCATTATATTTTTATCCATAGTTCAGAAAATATATGCAATATCTTGTTAATGCATTAGGTTAAATTAGCATAAGTATTAACGGTTCATCAACAGGAATGAAAGTCATATCTATAAAATAAGGTAAAGTATTCTAGTGTACTTAAAAAACCAACGATTTTATAGACAAATTTAAAAACAAATAAAACTTATAAATAAAATTTAAATTGACTATGCACATTTTATGTTGTATAATTTTATATTTGAATAATACGGTATAAAAATATAGGATAGATTAAGTAAGTTCTGATTCACTATCTAAGTAAGAAAATGCATAATAAAAGGTCCTTCCAACTCAATCTATCATTTCTATATGTACATACATGTATAGTTTGTATATAATAGTTATTTATTCACCAAGGGAGTAAAGTAGGTATTTATTCCCGCGGGTGAAATTTGCTGCCCGAACTTTAGCGAGGGCAGCTATTCACCCAAGGGAATAAATGCCTACTTACTCCTTGGTACATAAAAAATTTTTCTCCCTAACCATTTAAAAAAGTTCAGTTAATTGGACAACAGCCTTCATTGTTAAAAAAAATGTATTCTAAAATGCGCAAACGAAGTGCGTAAATCAACTAACACGTGCAATTAGGTTGCAGACTGTTGGCTAATTGCACGCAGGGAATAGCGGGAATAAAATCAGTCTAGCGGGAATAAAATCTGTCTAGCGAGAATAAAAAAGTAACTACAGGAATAAAAAAGTTTCTAGGAGAATAAAACGAAACTAGGGAGAATAAAATTTTTGCAGGAATAAAATCAACTTTTACTCCTGCTGGAGAGGTCCATAAACTGAACTTTTTAGGTGGTTAGGGTGAAAAGTATGTTTATCTATTTTACATGTTTTTTAAATGACATGCAATTTCATGAATATTTATAAAAATTGTGTGACAATATCACAACATTAAAAAAAATAATGTTATGTCGTCATTTTGTATGGCTTTACATGAAAAAATTTGTAAAAAATAATTCTTGCACAATTTAAAATTGTTACAGTAACAAATAAATGAACTTTTAAATATCTATTTAATTTTAAAACTTCATTGAAAAATAAAAATATCTCAAATCTATTATTAAAAAAAAAAAATTGTAAAAATTAATTTTTTGAAAATCAAAAAATCATCATAAAATAAAAGCGCATTGGTGCAATAAAAAATAGATTTTTTCTCAAAATACAGACATAAAATCAAAAGAAATGTTAGTATTGATTAAAATTGTAGGTATAGTTCTGGAGATAAATTGATATAAAAAAGTATATATATACATTCACACACAGATATTTTCTAAAATCATGTGATTCAAATTTCTAACACCTTCAATCACGTTTCTAGAGGTATTTAAATAAATTATAATTATATAAATAAATAATTAATAAATAAATAATTTAAAAAATATTGGGTTTAAGTGATCCACATGCGATTGTTGCAAGTTCTTTAAATTAAAAATTTGTTGATTCGATACAATATTTTTCATTTATTTATTAATATTAATTTTTAAATTATAATCAATATAGTTATAGAAAATATTAAAAACACGCCTTCAAAAACTGTAGAACTATCTTAACAAAACGAAAAACTTTACTATTATAAAGCTTCTTGTAGAAGAAAGCAAAAGGATGTAATAATAAGTGTTTTTTGATTATTGGCAAAAAACATAATTTTAAAAAATAACGAAAAACCATAATTCGTATGTAATTGTTCACTTTTATTAACTTCAGCAAGATTTTTTACCATAGCTAAATGGTTTAAAGTATAACAGAGTAATGCCAAAATTGTCTTCAGCCGATTGTTCCAAGTCCAAAACAAAATATTATCTATATATGTACATATAAATGGCCTGCGCACCTGTGTGTTTCGAAAATTTTATGGATGAAATCAATGTGTGCGCATAGAAAATTTTGAGAAAATGTTCAGTTCCTTCATTGATTACTTTGGACACTGACTTTCCACTTGACGCACATTATAGAACTACTTTCGACAGAATAAATTATTAAGTTACATTCTTTTTTCTAGATATTACGTTTTATTATTTATATTAAATTCAGCATATATGGCTGTGATTAACACTTGGAAAAAGAGACAAAATAGAATAGGGCGCATGAATATTTACAGCGGCTATACATGCGCATCCTAGGCATCTCTTTTATTGTAAATTGTGCCACTTTACAGTAAGTACATATTAGGATTCGACGATGATATCGAAAATTGTTGACAATTGTTGAAATTCGTAGAATATATTTACCACGTTAGAGCAGGTGTAAAAAATTGCAGATCTATTAAGTCGCAACATTCTCTGAATATATTAGATGATAACCCAGGCAAGCCAATTTCATAGCGACTTTTAAGCACAGGTAAGAATGAAATAAACATTTAGTAATTCTGTCTTATAGTCTTGTGTGATTAAAATCACAAAATGATTAATATAAATGAAATCATTAAAAACTCATTCAAACCTGCTTTAGAATATAGAATACATCAATAGAAAAAATGTGCAATAAAATGAAAGTTTTACAAATAAATACTGGCATTTATCGAATTCTTTGCAAGACTACTACCAAGTCAATTCGATTTAGCAAACGTGCTTAGAAGTTCAGGAAACAAAACTTTTTACACAATAAACCCAAATGACTTTCCTGTGCTTAACAGTTCTTCCAAAGTGCACTTGCCTTTTAGTTCTAATTTTGCCTAAGTACCATCTCAATACTGCTAAAAACGTGCGCATCGATTTAGCGGGTACAGAATAAACGCCTCGCAAGAAAGCGAGTCTAATTTAATTAGACGATATACACACGCATACGCATACACGCGTGATTTTACAATTACAGCCTCTCAGGGCCTAACTTGGGATATACGTTGATTACAAGAGTACGAGACTTTTACGAACAACTTGTTGGTGGTACCGAGAACCGTACGCTGCAAACCCTCGCCGATTCCATCATTACAGTATCTTCATATTTCATACTTACAAACGAGTTATTTTTTTATTGCGAGGTATTGATATATTCCATGTTATGATAAAATGAAATTATTGTAAAAATTTACTTGTTTTATATTTGGTACTGTATATTTGGAACTATCTGATTATAGTATGTAATAAATATGTTCATTTTATTTTAGATTGAAAAATATGTATGTATGCTCAAATGCTTGCAGGTTTTTAAGAACTACTCTTTTTGTTATTATAGCATTGAGAAATATTTTTTTTTCTATTTTAATATGTCTACTAAACAGTAAATAATATTATATTTATTTATATTTAAATGTTTCAAATTTATCTGCTACTATATTTATTTACTTCATAATATAGAAAAACTGTACTGTTTTTCAAACACAAATAAGTATGTGAATGAATAACAAACACAAATAAGTATAAAAATGAAAATTATATAACAAATACTTTAATAAATACAACTTTAATAAAAATGTATTTTTATTAAAGTACGTACGATAGTAGAAAAGATTTCTAAAATATTTTTTTTATTACAAAAAAGTTAAAATACTTTTAATTGTATTTTAATTATATCAAAGTAAAACAACAAAAGCTTTTGTAAATCAGAATCTGCGAGAATGGCTAGCGCCGGTTCTAATGGAACGGAAACTATTAAGCTCGCAGCGCACCGAGATTCTTTCTCCTCCTCTTAAGCATAAATTGTATCTAGCTTAATTTTACCATTTCTCCTTGCCTGCATTTGACCTGCGACTAGATGCAGCTTGTCTATGTACATTTTGAGAGGTAGTCGCTAGGAAAAGTTCTAAGATCTGGACGAAAGTGCATATGCGTCACAATTACATATGTGAACTGCATACGTATATATCTACACCATGTCAGGTATTTTACAAAAAGTAATTGGACGACTTGCGATAACGAGGATTATACTTGCATCTGACTTTTTGTCAATTTTTTGCAATTTAATATTCGCGATAATCGATTTTTGAACACACCATTTATCAGACTTTTCAGAAACGATCTTACGTGATAAAGTAATTGTGCCTATTGATCTACTTCATTTAACAAAGCACGATATAGAAACTTATGTAGTCCTGTAAAAAATAAGTCACTAATTGATTTTATGATTAATTTAAGTATACTAAATTTTAAAACTAAATTTAAGAGAGTTTCTGAATGATTAGTCTTATTGATTGTTTTTATAAAACAACTTGTTAAAGTGTATACTTTTACAGTTTGAATGTCGTCGATAATTAAATTGCATCGAGAATTATTTATTGGCACTTTAAAATGATTTCTCTTAACATTCAACGATTGTTTAATACTATAATAATTATTAATTTAATTATTGTTATAATTGTTATTGTAATTTTTAATAGGAAAGCAAATTTTTTGCAATAAGGCAGATATATTTAAGCGAACAATCAGAAAGCCTTAGTAAAATGCGTATTCGATAAACGGAATTGAAAAAACTTGATTAAGTAAACTTTTATTTTTATTAGTAAATATATTTTTGTGGTTAGTTGATATAAAACAAAAGCTGACTAGACATATTTTTAGCAACATAAAATTCTTACTATCTGCATATTTGAAGAAAAAAAAGAATCAATAAACTTTTATCCCTATAACAATGTAAATGCAGCATGTCAAAAATAACTATTTTCTCTATATAAAAAAACTTTCTATTATATTTGAAATTCTAATGCAACTAAAAGTATGCATTAAAAAGGATTTAAATTCTATCTCACTACTATTTAAGAAAAACTATTTAATTATGTAAATCACACATTTCAGCGACTTTTATGTAAATTAAAGATTTACCCAAGTATACTTTAGTTTATAATGAAAGCGTTCTCTAATATTTAATTCAATTAAAATAAATTCTCTAAAAAATCTATCGTTGTAGGAAACTTAAATAATAATCTAGCTTAAAAAATTTTTTGACATCGACAGAAAATAAGAAGCTTTCCAAAGGTTTCATAAGAGCAATTAAAAAAATAGAGTCAATTTGATTTGTAACGTCGACCTCTGATAAAAATTATCAAGAACGCTGTAGGAACCGTCGTATGATCAACAAAGTCTCCTTCACCGAACATATCGCTTAATCTTCACTTTTTCTCTTTTAAAGGATAATAATATTTTTACAGTAATGTCACAACCTCGTACGCACCATAAGTTTCACTGATGAATCTTTCATCGCACGCATCCATGTATACAAAAATAAGTACATTAGGCTCCGCACGTTACAGCTTCAGGACTCAAAGAGCCCAAAGGCGTACGGGCCACGCCTAAGTTACGGGGGCGCTGAATGAGGCGGTTGGGGTCAGCAGTTGTTCCCGGGTGCCGTCGTCGTCTGTGATTGCTGTTTGTCATTACCAAAGTACGAGACGTTCACCACATCTCCTCCCACGTTTATGAGACATTGACCCTAAAATTTGCGTAATTTACATTTTAAATTTTACGCTTTTTCGTTAGCTGCACTGATTAGCCTCTTGGCTAATACTGATTCAGAACATTTCAAAGATTAAAAATAAAGAATTAAAGGCTTTTAAACGTTAGTATTAGTTATAGAAGTGTAAATCAATTTAAAATGTAAAAAATATTTATTTTGTCTGATTATTGCCAATGGATTGATTTTAAGGCATTCTTCTCATTTTTTTTATTAATATAAAATTATTTGAACTTCATACCTGATTTTTATGAGGACTGTGTAGTAGAACGCATTGAGTCATAAAAAAGGCAACCATGGCGTTACCACCAAGAGCTGTGACATGAGCTCGAACTATTGCTAATACTTCAGTAACAAAACTATGAATAAAACCACTAAGTCCACCATTCTAAAACAAAGTCAATAAATTTTTGTACATAAATTATTTATTTTAAATGAAAATATTCTTTATTTATTGCATGTAATGCATAATGTATAAATAATATCACATTGTACCTCTCTAATAGAATTGGACTCCCTTATGAAGAAGAAATTCAAATTCCCTAAGTACCTGTCAATTCTTCCTCCCGGAAGATAAGACAACGGCGTTATATCTACACCATACCTTTCTTTCAGCGGCACCTTAATTGGATATATTTTATTTATTAATCAAACGTTTTAATAATACTTAACGGTGGTGTATAGGCTGTATACACCGGCGTAAAAGCTAATATTACTAAAAAACATACTTGATGAATTAAAAAGATTTTTATCATATAAGTATTTGCTTTGATAAACTTTTTTGTTCAAGATTTTTCGTAAATCAATTAAGAATCATATCCTGATTAATGTAAGCTTGAAGAAATAAAAATTGAGTTTGTAAAAATGGTATTGTTTTTACAAAAAAAAAAAAAATGTAAAAGCGGATGATTTATATCTATAAGTTATCACATCAATGTACTATAAAAGTTTTTGAATTTATGAAGTATACTTCATCATAGTACTATTTTTGTACCTGTATATAGCCCATTCGTCTTTAAGTAACAATGCGATTATAATAATTATTACGTGTTTATGACGATGTGTCGTGTGCCTGATTCTCAGAGGAGAACGCGGCCTTGGCTTTTGAGCTGAGGTAGCGTTGAGCGTACTCGATGTTTGCGTACTAGGTGTATTAGGAGTGTTTGGGGTGTTATTTAAATTTGACTCGCCCGAACTGAGGGCCTCGGCGTGATCCTCGTCAAGACTGAAGATCATATCGTTATCGTCTGCAAATACATTTAAACAGAAATTATGAACAGAATTCAAGATTTCTAAATTCTAACTATTTCTAATAAGGGCTTTTTGAAATTACATAATTACTGATAAAATAAAATTCATTAAGCACAATAAACTACAGCTGGACTTACCAGTCTTTTTGACTTGGTCCCTGCTCATCGAGTGCGAAAGCAACCTTCTGCGAAACTTGTTGTACTTAGTTGGTTCGCCAAGTCCAAGAGCCATACCAATCACTGATAGTTGAATCTCATCTTGCTCGGGTATGGCAATTTTGAACTGGAGGTCGCATAATGCGCATGGCACCATGCGACGAAGCTTGAAATAGACCGTTTGTAGGAGACGTCCAAAATACTTGGATGGCATCGAGGCTGACTGGCCCGCCGGAATTTTAGCCCGCGAGACCTACATTTTAATCAAGCGTTATCACTAGATTATTAACAAAATTTTTTTATATATATTAATATTTTTCTAATTGTTTTAGCTCTAATTAAACTTTATTAAATATTTTATAATGATTTCAATAATCACCTGTGTAAACATTTGAAGATTGCGAACAATCTCGAGGTCCTCGAGTCCGGGGATCGTTTCTGTGTTGACGACATGAAAATCATTCGGAGGTCTCTCGTCCATCAACAAACTAATGCGATCCATGTCCTCAACATCGTCGACTTCCAAGACGCATACGTCCTTCATGCCTAAACCTAAGTCTAGTTCCGGCAACTCGTCTTCCGATTCATCTGTATCTGACATCGAGCGCCCGTTCTCTGTTTCCTGTACAAGTATATATATTTCATTAATAGTGAAAATTCTTTAAGAAAAGAAAACTCGTTTGGCATACTTGAAAGTTTTCATTACCTGCAACGGTTTCAGCTGATAAAATTCCATGTTCTTCTTGACTGTTTCGACTAAGCTCTTTTGAATTTCTGCCAGTTGATCCTCATTGTGCCACGAGTTGCCGGTCGCGATTTGCGGCAACGAAGGCGGCGGCAGAGCCGTCAAGAACACTGCCGTCCCCACGGCCATGCCGATAACCAGTCTCTCACCGATCGAGACTTGGACCCTCAAACCGAAAGCGGCGTTCATACCGCGTACACGTAATTTGTTAAGTAGCAGACTATGTAGCTCGTACTCGAGGAACGGTAGACAGTCCGAGATTTCCTTGGCGTTCAGTTCGCCCCGTAAGTCCTTCTTGGCTTTACAGACAGTCGCCTGAATGAAGCAGCCTCGGCCGGTCATGGGTATATTCTCTGGAAGCTCGACCGTCGTAAAAAGCACGTCGGGTACCTTGGCGCGCCGACACACAGCGCACTTCGATACGTTCACCTGGAATTGTGAGAGAGTAAAATGAGCAAAGCAATCAAGAATCTCGTAGAACGAAGACTAGTTTTTATATAAACAAAACTTTTCCTTCGACTAACCTGGAAATTCATACTGGACTTGTTGTATGCTAAGTGGCATACACTACAAGCACTGGGCGGTGGCACGGCGTAAGCCGGCTCATGCTCGTTGCTCTCTGAGACGTGCCGCTGCTTTTGCCTGCCGCTGACCTGGTGATTGTTAGTCGTCGCGTTCACCGCACTGGTTGCCTGTAACTGCTGTTGCTGCTGCTGCGGTTGCTGTGGCTGATTTGGAGTTACTGCCTCAGCAGGCGTTTTTGTTTGGTTGCTCTGGCTGGTGAGGGTCGCGCTACTGGCTGTGGTCGCGTTGGTCGCACTGAGCTTGTCGGAGTCGGTCGAGGTTGTCATGGGGCCCTGCACGTGGGTTATGAGTACGTTGTCTTGGTCCTGGCCAGTGCTGTGTAGGTTGATGACTGCAGCAGTGCCCGAGCCGCTCAGCACGCACACATCATCGCTGTTAATGGTGAGAATGACTTTAGCTTTGTTGAAAAATTATAGATGCAGCGCTATATTTAACTGTTAGGAATATTTTCTTTTGATAATCTATAGAGTTCGTTACTGTAAATTAAGCCTTTTGTAATTGAAGGATAAAAAATTTTTTGCGTTATTTCTAATTTTTTTCAAGTAGCCAAAATCGGTTCATTGACGGAAAAAAATTTACGAGATTTATGTAAAAGTCTTAATCTTGATAATCTAGGAATCAATTTTGTGCAACACGGTAAATGAAAGCGATTTTAAACAAAAATTTATGTAAAAGTCTTAATCTTGATAATCTAGGAATCAATTTTGTGCAACACGGTAAATGAAAGCGATTTTAAACAAAAATTATAAGGAACTGCTTCAAATATTGCTATGCTGCTCGACAATATTTATGTAGACGCTAAGCGTCTCGCGATTACCGCGCTAGCCAGACAATTTTTCTGATTAAATTTATTTTGGGAACGTAACAATCAATTGCAGTCAA
>JAPYZA010004220.1:0-13409 GCA_030522685.1 Eupelmus azureus | reverse complement strand
CCAGTGAAACGGATAAATTACCAAATGCTGGTTTCTTCTTTATAGCCGATGACGACATTGCAAGCGAGCGCTCGGGCGTGGGAGCGCACTTCCATCCTGATTTCCGTCCACCATGAGTCTCTACCCTCAGGCTCTTCCAAGTTACTGATGCGTTCCAGGAGCTTGACTGACCTCGCGCTTACAAGGCCACCTTTACGGTAATGGATTAGATGTCGCTCAAATTATGTGTAACAATCGGAAGGGTGCAGAGGGGCGTTAAGGCGCGTGAGAGTCAATTTCAAATTTGAATTTGTCGCTTTAAACTTTGTCAGTCAAAAATTTAATAATAGCAATACGAAAAATATTCTTAAATAAAAAAATAAAAAATAAACAGAATACAAAATTAGAGAGTTCTGCAATTTTTTATCTTAAAGATTTTTATCTTAAAAAACTATTTTAATTTAATCAATTATCATTTCATATCAAACCATAATGTGACTTGAATATTTAGAAAGAATAGCATACTGACCAATATGAAGGACAAATCCAGGCGGATACTGTTGCATCGTAATAAAAGGGTATTCGAGCATCTCCAAGGCCTCCTGGTTCATAGTCCTGACGATGGACGAGGAAGTTTGCTTGAGGTAACCACCCCCACCGCCACCCATGGAGCGATCGCTGCCCGTCAGTGAGTTACCTAAAGGTTGCCGGACATCGGCACAAAATAGAAAAATGTTGTTAGTTTTATGAAGTTACTTTAAGGGGAAGTAGGATTTTTCCATTGCAGTGAGCAATTCTGATCGGAAGGTACACGAGGCAAGGCTTTTTTGTGTATACATTGAGCGCGTATTTACAGCTTTGTACGGAAAATTTAGGTTTATTTTTGCGATAATAATGTTTGGAATTACTGGGTTTGGTTAAAATGTACAAAATTATTTTTTTTTATTTTATTTTTCATTTGATTCAACATTATAAATTTATTGTCATATGCATAAAGTATTCAGATTTTTAAAACACTTTTAATACATTTTTTTTTAATAGTTTAACGATATAGAAAAAGTGCTGAGGGTCGGTTAAACAAAAATAATTGAAATAATTTTGTTATTATGTATTACTCTCTAAAACTGCTTTAGTAAACAAGTCACTCGAAAAATGACTATTGATCTCCTAGTGAAATTTCACTTTAATCGAGTAAAAATTTCACTTAGAGAATTCGAGCAAAGTTTCTTATTTGAAGATTTTAATTTATACTATTACTGATATATTTATACTATTATTGCTCATTACTAAAGAGCATACTGAATAATGAAGATACTGCGCAGAGCAGAAATCGGTATTTTTTTAAATTTTATTAAATGTTTGCATTTGCCGGCTTACTTTTGGTAAGTTGCAATATATAGGCAAAATAAAAATAATAGTGCAACATAATGGGTTATTACCTTTATAGGACACTAAAACATTGTGCCTTAAATTATATGAAATAGTAAACAAAAAAATCAGACAATATAGCAGTTGCAGTTAAACATCGAACGATACACTTATATATAGGGATAAGAGTAAGAAACTTCCAACTGTTCGCAATTTTAATAGAAATATGAGGTAAATGAAATTTAGTGATATATGAAAGTGTGATTTTTAATATTTCGTGTGGATTAGATGCTGATTAAACTACATAGCATTTAAATAGAAAAACGATTTGAACTCTTGATACTTTTTTCTGTACTAAAACTTTAATAAGAATATTATAAGAATGCTATCACCTTAAAAATTAACTAAATTAAATTGATTTATTTATATGTTTAATTGTTATAAAATAATTAAACAATAGTTTTTTAACAATCTAGAAATAAGATCGTTTTTTCATTTAATTCACAGTCATAATTGCAAATTAAATGCAACATGCTTGTAGACGTAATACAAATATTTTGCTTATTACATTGTGTATAAAAATGAGAGATTTTGATAATGAAAAGTGCAGTGTACATTTTGAGGATTGATCATCAGCTAAGACCGAAAATAAAATAATAGATTTTGTCATGGGTGGGGAAAGCGGAAAAATTATGGTCAAAAACGTGATTTTGAGATTAGAGTGATGAAATAGACTATGATCTAAATCATTCAATTAAATTTACTTTTTAGTTTTCTTTTTTTTATAGGTAAAAAAGCACTAATTTTTACTATGAACGAATAAATCTTTGATTCAAAAGATTTCAAAAATAAGTTTTAAATTTAGTTTAACAAATTAGTGCTTACTATTTAATGGATTTCGACTTTTTGCATACAATGTATAACACGAATATTTTTGAATGAAAGCAACAAGAAGGTATACAAAGAATTTCGCAGGGCACTGTAAACATCGAAGAATAATTTACAGAAGGACAAGAAACATCATATATAATTTAGGGGTTTTGAACAACATCATCATCATCATTATGAAACCTGAACTAGTTTTGCTGAGCATCGAGTACTTTGAAGCATAGCCCCGATCCGATCGAAGCCTGAAAGATCTGCCCTTCTTCACGAAACTTTTATCTACAAACGTTTTAATCGATTTTTATATTGTTTTACCTTTTTCATTTAGAACACCTTTAAACATTCATGGATATCTACCTATTGTGATGACGTTCAAGTTGTAAAGGAAAAATATTTATGAAATTTACGAATTGTACGGTGAGTCATGAGAACTTTTTGAAGTGATATTTCTAAATAGGATGGGTTGATGTGATTTCTAGACAAAAGGTAAAGTTATTGTAATCTAAGATGTTGATGGTATTTTTTAAAGGTTTATAAATAAAAACAAGATTTTTTAATTACCTTATGATCAAACAAAGTATTCTAAATTAATAAGAAGAACGACTTGTTATGACTTACAAAATAAAAAGTAAAATAAACCTGCATTGGGCTCTTATTAAAAGTTTTTAATTTATGGATCATTAAAGTAAATAAAAACAAAACAGCAAATTTTTAAATATTCAATTGGCTACATGATGCTATTGTTAATATAGAAAAAAAATTCAAAAACAATGTATCAAGGTAGCATATTAACCATTGACATAACTTGAGGTTAAGTGTATATTGTTAGAAAAACAAATAAAAATAATTATTATATGTTAGTTTATATAATGAAGACGAAGTAGAAAAATAATGAAGAACGACAATTGAAACATTGAACATAATCGAGCATCCCTTCGCTGGTACTCACGTTCGCGAAAGAATTTATAAAATCCTGCTGGTTTGCAAGTAAGAACACGCGAATGGAACAGAAAGAAAAGGCAGGTAAAGAGGATGTACATTATTTTTATGTATTATATATAGTATTTTATTTATTTTAATGCACTAATAATTTTTAAGTGATTCAATAATTTGTTGTTTAATACAACAACGAGAAAATCTAGCTATCGTAAAACGATTTAATACTCAATTGTAAATGTAGTTAAATGATCAGTACAGTGGTTGGCCGTAACAGAACATAAAATACTATTAATTAAGACTCTTTAAAATACTTATATTAAAAACTCTACTTCTAAATGTGTTCGTGGATAAATAAAATAAATAGCATGTTGACCAATTGATACAGATCGTGAATTATTATATACTATAAGTTATTGACATATATTTTTAGAAAATCTTCTAAAGTATCATGTATTGGGTTTTAATGTGCAAAAGCAAGTTATTGAAACGGAGTATATTTCGTCAGATATGTGAATCTTGCTACTATTTATCAAAAACTTATGAATTAACTTTCTTGTTTATGTTTGCAGCATGTTCATTTTCGTATACCGCCGATAAATATTTGTAATTAGTACTTTAACACATAGAAATACTTTTAATTTTTAAATGTATTTGAAATTTGACTTTGACATAAAACCTTGAATTTTTTTAAATATACTATTCTTGTTTTTAATGAATAAATTATATTTGTAATTTATATTGTTTTAATGATTTTTTAACTTTTGGCATTATGAGCCACTAATCGAAAAGTGATTTTTTTTTAAGAAACTGATTATCACAACAATGTATGCTTATCTTTATATATTTAATATATAAATTTGCACGACTACAATATTTTTTTTTTATATATATAAATAATTGTCTAAAATTATTTTTTTTGAGAAATGAAATAGAAGTTGATTTCAATGACCGAGGCCGTAAAATCTTATGGTCGAATAACGAACATAATTTTTTGGTATTTATAATCATGACAATTTAATTTTATGAAAGGTATGTTTTTCACATTAAAAAGCTAATTTTAGATAAGAATAGGCGTCTAGTATTCGCTCTTGGTGTAAGGCGTAAGTTATGGCAAATGAGTGCTGAACTAACTCCTGTTAGAAACGGACTCTTAGACCGTAAAATCCGGTTTTACAGCTAGATATATTAAAAACTGAATTTACACATTATAATAGTTCACAAAACTGAATGCATACGGTACCAAAGAATAATTTTTAACTACCAACTCATCATTTCTCAACCAATTCACCTTGGCATCATAATGGCCGTCCAAAATAAAAATCACTTATTAAACCCCTATCAAAAGAAGCGAAAAAAAATTATTGGTGCATAAAAGACAGTCACCTAAGACACGCCTCTTAGAACGAACCACAGAAAGAAATAAACAAAAAATTCCCAATAAATACCGACCTTTGGGCGTTATACTGAGATCCGAGTCGCTCGAGCGTCTATGCAGCGGTATCCCAGGATTCCTCGCAGCAGGCGAGTGCGCCGTCTTCTGATGCTGCTGTTGCTGCTGCTGCTGCGGCTGCTGATTGTTGCCCGCCGGACTGACGGAGGTGCCGCCTTGATTCTCCTGGGTCTGCTGCCTGCGTATGGACGGTGAATGGGACACACACAAAATGTCAGTCGCACTAGCCGTGTTAGTGGTTTTAGTGGTCTCGGGTGGAGGGTTAGCGGTCTGAGGGTGAACGACGGCGTGGCTATTGTTATTAGTACTAGAGGCAGGTGGTTTAGGAGCTTTTAGAGCATGCATCTCAAGGATCTCGCTATTATCGGCGTTTGCTTGGCTACTATTAGCAGGCTGAGGCGGCGGTACGGCCAGAGCCAGGCTTTTCACGGCCGCGGCGACCTCCTCGTCGATCTCTTCGGACAGATGACGCATGGTAGGCTCGGAGCTCGATGCCAAGTAGGTCTTGTCAGCGATGCTTTCGCTGGAGGCATGATGACTCCTGCTGGACTTGACGTGATGAGAATGCAAGCCGTGGTGATGGTGACTAGAGCTCGACTCGGGCGACCTCGACCTGGAGCGCCGATGATGGGGCATGCGACGGTGCACCGAGTCAGGCGAGGGTGTCTGATTGCGCCTGAGGTGCTTGCGTCGGCGGGTCGACTCGTTGTGCGAGTGATGGTGCAGCATTCGCGTGTCGATGACTTTGATGAGGTCGAGCATGCAGGTCTGCCGGTACTTCTTGTTCAGCATCTCGGCTATCCTGGCCTCGTCCGGGAAACTGAAGACGCTCTTCGGCTTCTCGTCGGGCGGATAAGGACTCCTGGGTACTATGTCCTTCAGGTTGGCGCTGGGTACCTTCAGGTGATTGGCGTCGGCTGTCGCTGGACGAGGCAGAACCGGCGTGGACGGATTGACGATGGTTGGTGACAGCGGAGCTGGAGAGCTGGGCGTGCTCTCGTTGTTAACGTCCAGGAGACTCTTCTCCTTGGGGCCCTTGTAGATGACGGTGTCGGTGCGCTCGACGCGCCGGGGTGACTTGCCCCGCTGATCCGGCGAGCTGGACTGATGCGGCTCGACGTCCAGGTTGATCAGCAGCTTCTTCTCCTGGGCATTCTTGGCGCAGGAGACCGCGCGCTGATGTTTCTGCGGGTAGTACTCGTCCTCGGAGGATTCCGACTGGTCCACGTCGTCCAGCACCACCGAGAGCTGCTTGTGCAGCCGGTGATGCCTCGTGACCTTGCCGCCGTTGTTCTTCGGAGACTTTTGGCCACGGTGCTCCGGGCGCGACAAGAGACTCTCTCGCTCTTCTTCGTGCTCGTCGAGAGGCTGGCTGGGAATGGCCAGACGCAGAGGTTCGGGTCTCTGCTTCGGCTTCTCCTGCTCAGTAGCTTTCGAAGACCTTACGGGGCTCGATAGCTTCTTGGTCTTTTTGGCTCTGTAGTCGCTTGGGATAGCGCTCTGAGGCATGTCCGAGTCAACGTCCGATGAGAATTCGGAAGACAGAATTTCGTCGACTGACAGGATCTTCTTCATTTTGGTGTTGATTGTCGAGGGCGGGGACGTCGGGGCTTCTTCGTTTTTCTTGCTGAGCAAGCTAGCTTTCTCTTCCTCTTCGACGTCCTCTTTGGATGTTAGCTCTGCAAAAGAGATCGAACGATTCCCGTACGAAAAAGAAGTGCCGTTGAAAATAACACGGTTTTTTCCAAGCCAATGGGGGAAAATTATCGATGAACTGATTGTCTACTAATGAAATTTTGTGGCATTTTTAAAACGCGAATGATTCTACTCTTTTGATACGTCGAAAGATTGTTTATTAAATATTCAACTGTGAACTTGTTTGAACGGAGATCAAATGTGAATGGATTGCAAAGCTTCTAAAATGGTAAAGGTTCATCAACAATTTTTTTATCCGGTCTTAACTATATTTTCGTGTCAATGAATAATATTTATCGAAACCTTATATTTGCATTAAATTTCCATTTTATTGAATTTTAATTTTCTAAAGTTTTAAACTGAATCTTTAAAATGTATTAGTTTTTCATTACCAGATCTAATGATTATTTTCTAATACTATACTCAAAGTCAATGAAAAGACGATAGAATAGAAATTTATCATCGACACACGAACTTCTCAATAAGCCAAGACCGAACCCAAAACCACACAAGTACAATGAACAGAAATGCATTAATTTTCGTACGGGAAGTAAGGCAGTGCAACGGCGGCAGCGCCGACGACTGTCGCAGCTCTACTGGGAGATGATCGAGGCCCGGGCAAGTCTCGAGCTCGGGCGAGCTGGGATCAAGCAGGGAGAGCGTGTCGTCGAGTATATTGTAATTAGTACTTGATTCCGAGGGATCGTCCTCCTCGTCGTCGTCCTCGGAGCTCGACGTGTCCGACTCGGAGGACGAGATCATCGGTATCGACTCGTCCTCCGTCGATCGCTTTAACTTCGAGTACGTCACCAGGAGCATTTTGCTGCTGCCGCCGGTCGCGGCGTCCGACTCGGCTTTGTCGTCTTGCTCCGCTTGATCGGATTCCTCGATGAGGTTGACTTGCTCCTCGCTGGGGCTGTCGACTTTCAGGGGGGAGACGGATTCGCGCGTTTTTTGAGCCGCGTCGTCTATGAAGTTTACGGGCGACGGCGTGGGAGTCTCACGGTCCTCCTTTATTAGGGATTGTAATGATTTTCGTTTAAATTGATTTTGATGGTTTTGACTTGTTTAGTATCACGTAGAATGAGTATTAGGTGAAATACGTAGGTATTGACGTAGACTTCTGTTTTATCGGCATTTTAGTAAGTTTCATGATAATTCTGAACAATGAATTTTATTTTATTATTGTAATAAATATTCTTTGAAAGTTAGTATGATTGAAGTAAAAACAAAAGTCAAGTACAAAATCTTTAATTTTTTTAATAAAAAAAATGCATATTTTCTATTTAATGTTTTTCAAGTAATATAATTGCATACGTTTTCTTTTTTTATTGAGACATTATTTCGTATCTCTTATTTTAATCCTAAACTGTAAAGATTTTCTACAATAAGATTATCTTTTAATTCTTCCGAATTTATTTGAATTTTAGAAATTTATTTAAATTTTCATAAATGAGAAAGATTAACGATAAGAATAGAGTATGACCAATAATGCACTATCAATCTCATTGAATTTGCCAATAAAACAAAAGTCTTCGTACATATCCGAAAAATCCGGCGAAAACTTCTTCACTGAAATTCCTACCCTAACGCTATCCAACGGCAATCCCGCGTGTACCGATCTGATGAGCATGGCTGCCATGCCCTCTCCTTGCGCCTTTCTATGCGTGAACTTCTTCTTTTTTATAGTCTGCTGAATATCGACGATCGAGAGCGATCTGGTCGAGTCAGAACCGCCGATGGACCAAGAACTCGAGTGTATGCTATCCAAATCGCTCTCCTCCGCGTCCATCGAGTCCAAAGTCCTGGATCTTGACGGGCCGATGCTGCGCTTGGCTAGCACGCTCTGGGGCAGGTATCGTAGATTCCTCAGGCCACGCGAGAATCGGTTACCCTGGGGCTCACCGCGCATGTCCTCCAGTGCCAGCATCGACCTGAACGAACTCTCGTCCATGAGGTCGTCGGTGATCGAGAGGCTGGAGCCTTGCCAGGGATTATTGCGTCGCGAGCCGATACTCGTCCAGGACTGCACGGACATCTGTCTGGTCAGCGGTGACTTGCACTCGACAACTCTGAGCGGTGTCGTCGGCTGAGCTGGCACGTTCTCGCCGTAAAGAGGAAACTTGTTGCTGAGCTGAGTGGGCGAGAGCACCGGACTTGCATTGCTGGTTGTTGTCGTTGGATTGACGTTCACGTTGCCGCTTGGCTGTTGATGGTGATGATGGTAATGATGGTGATGCTGACGGGGAAGAAGATACGGACTGCCTTCGGACTCGGAGCAGTCCGATGACTGGGGTTGCTTGTTGAGCTTCAAACCGTGCTGCGAGGCAAGCCTTTTGTTTTGGTTTTATTTTGTTTTTAATGCCCGAGAGTTGGCGTGTGAGTGTCGCATGCGAGGCGGTTTCGAGGAGGGGAGAGGGGGAGACGAGAAAAGATAGACTATTATTATACACTCGTACTCTTTAGTACCAATTGCCAGATTTGTTGTGTTCAGAAAGATATCCACTGTGTATTTCTAGGTATACTCTATGTAGTATTTACAGTATGTACGCCAGAGGGGGATGTACATACATACTTGCGACCCTGTCTTAACAAAGTTATTAAGCTATTATTTTCACTATTGCATATTGGATTTATTAATAGATACTTTATTGTTTAAAAATTTGTTCTATTGAAAATGAAAATTTTAAATTGTTGAGCCAGGATACAAGTACTCAAATTCTCCTGAACCTTTATGGATCACTTATGTCAAATTTTTATTTCTTATTTATTCATAGAAGAAAAAAGTTAATTAGATGTCAATTGTAATAAATATATTATATTAGCAAAATAATTGTTTTTAATGACTATGTGATTCATAAAGGTCAAATCTTTTTAAATTAAAAAGTAAAATATTTGAAAACTTAATAACTCACTCTTCTACAGTTGTGGCTTCAGATAAAAAGTTTGGAAAGTGATCATGAAGTTTTATAAGTGTAACTACAGTGCCAATTCCTCTAGCAACAATTCCAGACTCTCCTTCCAAATCAAAATTTTGTAAATATCTATAAACATAGCATCAATTATTATTGCTATTTCTTACTTTAACCAATCACTGAACATTTTTCTTAGCTTACCCAATAACAGCATTTCCTCCAAGATCTAAGGCCTTTAGCCCAATTTTTCTTTGTACTTCATTGCTTAATTTTAAAAAAAGTGTTTGTCTAGCTTCATTAGATGCTCTTGGAGTTCTTATTTTATCTATCCACTTGTATTCTGGATCATCACTAACTACTAATTCTTCAACAAATCCATGAATAACTTGAGCATGATAACCATGTGGCACAATGGGAGCTATGAAATTGAAACAGGATTAGATTATTATTATATATTTAAAATAGATTTACAATATATTTAGTTACATAGTTTATAAAACTTACAATAAAAGAATGTAACTCCACAAGATGATTGTCTAAATTTATTGAAATCTAGAAATAATTCAACTTTTACTATAATATTGACTTCTCCTCGAATACCATGCATTGTATCAAATACTGGAAGCCACCCTGTTAATACTGACCCTACAAAAAGAAAAGCATTCATTAGAGATAAAGCAATAAAAGTTAATGCAATAATCATTGATAATTAAAATAATGTTTACCTCCTTGAGAGCCTGTATTCATTGAAGCTTCCAGTGTCCAAATATTTTTAACAGGAGGTGGCACACCAGGCAGTAATAGTGGATTTAAATTAACATAGACTTTTCCAATTGCATCGTTAGCTGAATACGTATCATGGTCCATCAACCTGATTTGAAGCGGCTCGTCCTGCAATTCCGCATCTTCTACCTCGAATTTGTACCATTCGGAATTCCATTGTGGATTTAACGATTTCCTACACACATCAGTCTTGTATGTTGTATTGCCAAATTTAATTTCGACGTAAGCATCTGTAGTGTCTCCAGAGCGGTCCATCACTGGCAAATTCCTGCCTGACAGGATCTTCACTTTTATTTTGCCCGGCATGATGTCTCTTTTATTAGTCTTCTATGTTGTCTTTCAAGGAATAAACATGACAAGCATTCGCTCGAAAGCTTAAAAAAGTATTGCGACTGGCTATACCTTGACGTCTTGATTGTACATAGCACAGAACATTACATAAATTCGTCAAATCCACCAGACTTTACTTAAAACTTACTTCCAAAATAGAAAAAGTCATGTGTCCACGACAGCCTCGCTTTCACAATCGCACAAGTATAAATAGCATAAACATTATGACCGCCCGAGAGCTCGCAAATCTTCCTTAACTTCACGCTCCCATCTTTATTTTTAAAAAAGCTCAGAGGTTATAAACCGCCCCCCAGACGAATCCAAAACACTCCGAAAACAAAGCTCCACAGCTCTTCCAGAATCGACCAAACACTCGCGCCTTCGCCTCCTGAACGCACTCGCCAGTAGCTGTCAAAATTCCAACGACTCCGAGCACGCAGCTACAGCAGTATAGAATCGAGGAAGGGCGAAAATAAAATGCGCCAAGCGCAAAAGCACGACGATTTACGTTGACGAGCTCTCGCTGTGTGTATAAGCGCGCGTGTCTCGCGCCCGCGCGGGGAGAGCGAGAGAGAGCTTATTTTAGTTGGCGCATTATAATTTCTAGCCCCCTCCCCCCCGCGTTCTCGTGTGTGTTTTCAAGTTCTTGCGAAAGTTAACGAGATCGCGCGCGACGATCGGGCTAAGTTCTAAGCGCGAGACGAATATGCGGGGGTATAGAAACGTGCCAATATGATGTGGATGGTTTTTGGGTGCGTTCGCGGGGTTTGGTGGTTGGGGTGCGTGGCTTTTTGTTGGCGAGACTGTTTTTGAATTTGGTTGTTGGAAGGGCTTTGATTGTTTTGATTTTTATTGTTGTTCTTTGGGATGGTCGAGTTAAATGGTTAAGTATTGAAAATTTGTGGGTATTGATCGAAATTTTCTGAATTTTGTATGTATATTTGGGTTGAGCGGAATTGGTTGTGTTGCCAACTTAGGCTTGCAAGTGAAATTTCGGGGAACAAACTTCTTTTAATTTTGAACTGTCATCGAGGTTAGGTCCGGCCTAACCTTTCTGAATTTTCATTATTTTATTGACAGGTGACATGTGAGAGCGGTATACAATAACAAATTTACCTTTTTTTTAAATATTACTTGTTCTCATGTTGAAGATTTGTTTTTGAGCATAATTAGGTTAAGATATAGTTTTAAACAGAACGCATTAATCTGTAAATTTTAATTTATTTTTAATTAAATAGTTTGCAATATGGAAGGAAATCCTGAAGGTAACAGATTATATTACAGTTCATGTATTTTTTTTTTTTTAATGTTTCATTTATAAACAATGTTTTTGCTTCTGTAGAAGCAGTTTCAACACAAAAAACATTGCAATCATCCCATGATCCAGGATGGAACGATCCTCCAAGCTGGGCTTTTACCCCATCAGCAAAGCCCACTGTAGGTACACCAACAAAGAGATTATTGAACAAAAGGGTAGCATTTCCATTAAACTCAAAGCCAGAGTCTTCAAGTTCAGCGTTAACTCAGAACATGCCCCCTATGGCAAATATACCACCACCAGCAGAAACTGGTAGTTTAACAACTGCACCACATAAGCCATATGTAGCACCTACAGGGATAAGTGTGGGAGAATCAGTATTAGAGACTAGCATTAACAAAGAGGAAGCTTTGAAAAATACTCTTGAAAACTTGCGTTATTTGACTGAGCAGTTAGACTCTAGTAAATCAGAGGAAATACAAAAGAGATTAGATAGGATGGAGGCTATGTGGAACGAAGATAAATTGAATAGTATTGTACATAAAAAACTTTTAGAAATCTCACAAGGTGAATTTAAAGTTTTTTTTTTAATGAAAATTTTCTTTAATTTATTTTTTTAACTTTTTTATTGCATTTTTGCAGTTTTGAAAGAAAATGATGTAGAAAAGGCAGATCAACTGCACATACAACTAATGATGAATAATGCATCAGTGTGTAGCTCTTGGATACCTGGAATCAGGCAATTAATTACAGAAATAAAAAACAAGAAAATGTGATATAATTTACTAATAGGAACTGTATTAATAATATTATAATTTTAAAATTCTAAAAACAAATATTTAAAAAAGGCAACTTGGATAATGTGCGATTTTTAAATATTGTTTTATGTTCAAAAAATTTAATCATTTTAATCCTATGTCTTGCTATGAAAAAGTAAAATCAAGCTTTTTTATAAAAAGTTTTAAATACAAAGTTAAGAAATTAAACAGTTTTATAGATTTATTTTTTATAAACATATCATTTTAAAATATTGTCATAAAAATTAGAATAATGGTAAAAGTTATTTTATTATTTTTTACCCACTGCGCGTAAATTGGGTACTTTACTCACTTCCTGTAGGTAGTAAAGCACCCACATATAGGTGCCGTGTAAAAGAACCTTGGGAGTAAAAAAAGAATATCTTAAATCGCTTGTTTGTCACTCTTGCATTCGGCTCGGTAATAATTTGAATGCGATTATTGTGATATAAAGGGTGTTATAAAATTTATTTATTTTTGCGATTAGTCTATTTATCAACCTAGTTAAAGATAAGTTTATAATGTAAGAAATCGATGCTTAAAATTTACGAAATTTAATTATTGAAATAAGTTGTTTAATAAAAATAAAAATATAATATTAATTTGATAAGAAAAACAAACTTCTTCCAGTGTTATTTAACTTTGGATTACTGAATTAAATTATTAAAAAACAATAATTATTTTAAAAAATCTGTTATAATATAAAAAATTATTATATATTTATCTCGTATTTATTGGTTTTCATTATATATAATAAAGAAATAGAAAGTATCCTTACAATGCAAATGAAAGGTTAAAATTCTAATTAAAAATATTTTCTTGAAAATCGATCAATTCTTTAATATTTTAATTGTTAACAACGTTCTTTACCTCGTTGCAAATGACGATTACCAATTTACGTGAGGGCGATGATAAAGTACATAAACGATGCAGCAATAAAAGCGGCATTTCGAGTGGCAAATATCAACAGCACTGATACTTTGAGGGAATTCCTATCAAACTATGATGAA
>JAPYZA010004219.1:0-11950 GCA_030522685.1 Eupelmus azureus | reverse complement strand
TTATCCATGGGCTTATATTAATCGAAATCTTTTCTAATAGATGTAAGAATCATACATATTCATAGTGTATTACTTTCTTCTAATTCAGCTCTCATACATCTTCTTAGTACATATATGTACATGTACTTTTTTAAGTACAGTGATCATTATTTTTTCAACGCTTAACATTATTGAATAATAAATATCAGAAAAACGCATACCTCTGTGATTTGAAAAATAAGAGAACACAGAACCAGCGCTCCAGAAATGGCCAGCCAAATCGTGATCAATCCAAAGATGCTCTCCAGCTTATTTTTTGCGTTGATCAACATATAATGTCGCTGGATGCAGTCTTTTAAATTCTTTTCGTAATCCGGACCCACACTCATGTTCTCAAACCTCTTGGCCAGCAATCTAAGCTCGCCACATATCTGCAGTGCGTACATGCCGAAGGCGCAGTCGACGCCAACGGTAACGGTCCATAAAGAAAGAGCAGCCGTAGCCTCGACAGCATACAGAATCCAATGTACGAGACCACCGGGTTCATAGTAGAACGGGACGACCGTTGGAAAGGCTCTAACGTACTTGCCGGTCTTCCTTAAAACTTGGATCGGTTTAATGGCGTACATGGACATAGCCACGGCGATCGATGCGGCATGCGAATTCATGAAGTACTTTAAGCTTTTAATGTTACTCAGAAGATCAGGCCAGTGATCATAGCTTTCCAAATCGGACAAGTAGTACCTCTTGGTGAGGACACTATTCAGGTGCACGAGGTCATTGTAGTGCAAAAGGAACATACAGACCTTTGACAAGAGCAAAACAACATTTGAAAAATTTATGAGTGATTTTGAGCTAATGTAACTATAAATGTAAAATGACAGAAATACTTTTAAAATCATGATGTTTTAATAAGATTCGAAAAAGTTATACTTTGCATTGCATCTTTGTATATACATTACCTTCATAAATGCCGATGAGAAACTTATCGTTAGCCCCATACCTCTGGTCAAGACCATTACGTTACCAAGATTGTGAAAGCAAAAGTTAGCTGTGTTCACCATTACTATAAAAGTTGCCGTAAAAGTTGTAAAAGCCATGATTTTATTAAGAACAGGATGAAAGTCCGGCCAGAGTCCCGACACTACAAGTAGCCATTTGATATTTTTCGAGCAGAACTTGTACTTCTGTAAGGCGATTTCCATTGTGATACGATGTTTCTCTCTCGAAGAAAGAATTATGACTATGCTGAACATCGCAGGGATATTGATCGCCCGTTCCTGAATAATCGCTAATAAGTATTCTACAATTGGCTGCTGGAAATGTCGGTGCATTACGCAATTTTCAAGTTTTAAGTATTGCTATTGAAATGAGTGCTGCGCAACGTTGAGAGGGATGAAATTGTGGAGGGGGAATGATGATGCTCAGTCGACTGCAGAAAGCCCTAAGAGTTGCATGCAGTTCTAAATGTAATCAAGTTCTACCTTGTAAAATTTACTCATGTAGTCAGATACCTTGGAAAATTCTAGAAAATCAGAATCTGTCGATCTGTATAATATTTATAATTTAATAACTTGGATGTAAGCTGGATATTATCTCTATTTCTAAGGTGCGTATTTTAAATTTGTATTTCTTCTTAAAATCTTCAAAATCATTTAAAGTGTCTTTTATGAAAAAATTTCAAGACATTAAGAAATTTAACTAAATTATAACATGGTTTAGTTTGTTAAAAATATAGAAGTAGTTTTTAATTAAGAAATAAACTTAAGTCGAGAGTTAAGATACAACACGTTTTTCAACTAGAAAATAATGTCTAAGAAATATTGAAATTTTGTATAAATTCGTATAATCATAACTGATATTTAAGTAGAGAAGTAAGGTACCATATCAAAATAACTTGAGTGTACGAATTCAAATTCAATTTGATTACTATTTGAACATACTTTGTATAAGTGTAATGTAAATTTTTAAGAAATATTTTTAAACCATAAAAATTCATTAAGATATTCAAAATCATCTTTTTCTTTTATGATAAATTTAAGTTTAAATGATTATGTATAGTTAAAAAAAATAATTACAGTGAAATACTTTCGTGTTTTTTCCTATTTCTATAATATGACAATATTGAAAAATTGTAATATTTTTTCAAAATGCCCGAATTTCACCTTTCTTTTTCATTTTAATTCGAAACTTTTCATTATTATGTCGCTGAAATGTAGTATCACATGCAATATTAATCATTGAAAATCATTTTTACTTCATTGAATTGTATACAGATATATGAAAGTTATAGTAGTAATCGATTAAATTTTTTGTAGGTACCTAATTTTATAAAAATATATCTTTTTAAAATCTTTTAAATTCTTAATAAATTTTATAGAAAATGTAGTTTTTATATATAATAATCCATAGGAAAATTCAAAATAGATAGCATACGGAAATATCATCAATCGCAATCAATGATTTTTTGATATCTTACAGCAAGCGTATTGGCTAGAAAAAAAATTTTTATTATCTCTATATATAAAATACAGCTGGATGCATCAAAATAACTGCAAGCAAAAGAGTTCTGACGAAGCGAAAAAAAAATTTATTTCATTAAAGTTATTGTTAGCCACCGATGTAAAAGTTATAGCGCAGTCTAATGCGAATTATTTTTGTACTTTCAGCTTTGAATATCGTATATAGACAATGTTAGTTCGGAAACTCAAGTCATAAAGCGCATTTCTATTTTTTATAACAAGCTTATGACAGAAACTAAAATAATCCCGGAACTGAAGCTCGGAAACCGAGTGGAAAAAAGTTTGCGGATATAGGATAATAGTTTTCTCGTTAAATGCAAAAGGGGAAAAGCTACGAGCTTAACCACGTTAAACGGATTACTATTTTTATAGCCTTTGGACATTGTAACATACCGAAGAGATATACAATTAATTACATTAAAACAAAGTTTTATGTTTCTATTTTGCTGTATATACTATTTATAATCTTTTGGTTTTAGTCCACATCGCTAAAATAATTTTTTCGATTGGGTCCGCGCAATGTGTGTATAAATTTATTGTTTAAAATTCTTTTCAGTATCTTTAAACAATTTTAAATATATTATTCTTAAAATTTAAATATAATTTTTATAAATTGAAGTATAATAGTGGTACTAGATAGTGCGCATTGCATGTAGACATCGTTCTATATATTGTTTAATATACTTTACACTATTAATGAATATTTTAGACTTGTTTTAGTAAATACTTTTTCTAAAAGTATTTCAAAAAATAGTAAATGTAATTTAAATGTCAATGTTATTTAATATTAAAAAAACCTTTATTATTTCTATACTTTCAGAAAAAACTTTTAAGTCATTTTAACTATAGGAAGAGAAAATTCAATTACTGGAATGTAGAAAAATGTAAGAAGATATCAATTTTGTAGTAATCAAAGAATTTTAATAAATTGTGCGTTGGATTTTAAATCTGGTAAGATGGAAATAAATCTAAAATTATTGTAATATAAAATTTATGTTCCCGAAAAATATAAACAAAAGTACCTAATTTTGAAGTTAGATAATTGTGTTTAATTTCAGTATTTAGTTATAATATACGAACACATAGATTTTACTTAATTAATTTAATCAAATATATTCTTAAAATATTTGTTAACAATTCTATGGAGAAAAACAACGTCATCATAATTATTATCCATGTATTAACTAAGACTTCTCTTCTAAAGTTTTTAGAAGAAAAAAATACGACACTGAGGTCTGGATGATCTGCAAACAAAGAATACATTTTCCAAAATTTTGAAAAACTAAAAGTATTTCAACAGTTACATAATATTTAAAGTTTTTATCTTACAGTTGAAAACATATCTAAACTTAGATTCATGCAGCTCATAGCAGAAAAAGTCATCGGGTTCTGCGATAGTATTATAACTACATCGTTCATAAAGCGTGTATCCCCGCATCCTGCCCATTGTGCATCATAAACTGACTTCACACATAGTTTGCTCTAAAGATTATTCTTATTTACAATTTAAAATAAACTATAATAATAAATTTAAATTATATATATAATCAGAAATAATCAATTTAAATTATATTTAAATAGCAATTTTAAATGCGATCAATTTTTACTTTAGTAATCATAAATCTAAAAACAATTTTGTTAAACGGAAGATAATTCCACAATCATATTCTTTATATGTAACTATCAATTCCGGAAATCCGAATTGTTTCACCAAGTAAGTATTTTTAAGAAGATAAAAATTTATGATTCTTACTTCTATAGTGATCATGTTTCCGTACCACGCATATGTATAAGACTGGAGCAATTTTGTGGAACAGTAACAAAACAAATAAAAAAGACTCAAATAAGTCACACTTTTCATCTGCAAATAAAAGTTATAAGTCGATACAACCTACGTACGTAGATAAATAGTTAGTTATCATAAGCCAATACCTCTGTGACTTGAAAAACGAGACTGCACAGGCTGATTGCACAGGTGACAGCGAGCCAAATAGATAGGAATCCAAATATCCGCTCGAGCAAGTGCAGCGAATCTATCAATACAAGATGCCTGTTAATGCACTCTTTCAAATCTTTTTTGTAATTCGAGCTAGATTTTAAACTTCGATACTGGTTCGCTAAAAGTCTCAACTCTCCGACCATATGCAGGGTGTAGAATCCAAAAACTGAATCGGCGCCGCTAGTCATACTCCAAAGATAGAAACCGCAAAACATTTCGAATCCATATATAATCCAATGTATCGCACCTCCTAAATAGAAAATCTTTTATTTTAATACTTAAGTATTCATTATATTATTAACAACTGTTAACAAAAGTAATGTATAAAGCAAAAAAGATCATGCAATGTAAAAAGTAGAAAACATTCATTTTTCACACACATAGCAAACTACATCTACAGGCTCGAAAAGTCATAATAATGATTCACAAACGAGTTTCTTAATATGTAACTTTTATGTTTTATTTACTGCAAATTTAAGTATAAAAATATTCTTAGCACCTGGTTCATAATGAAATGGTATGACTTGAGGATACATCCTTGCATATTTTCCATATTTGATCATCGACAAAGAAGTAACTATCATCATTATTACAGTCATGCCTACAAAACTGGTGTAGATGTAGAAAAATTTGAAAAAAGTGGGAAACTGCGCCAAAAGATGCTTGCGCGATTGAGGAATTTTCAGGTCGCTTTCAAATCTTGCCGAAATACCTTCATTTAGACTTTGTAAATCTTTTCCATATTTCGCCAAAATGCAGACCTACTATATGAAGTATATAAATTGTTTCGGTTATATTTAAACTATTTTTTTGAAACCGAGTAGTCAAACTCGCATTTCGCGGAAGTTTTCCGTGCATTAATCGTGAAAGTTATATACTGTTTCCAATTTTTCCATATATCTCAAGTTTAGCACAAATAACTCATTTTGCGGTCTCAATTTTAAAAAATAATGTACGTAACATATCCAATAAGCAAGTGTTTTACGCACAGATATTCTTGCTTCGCTTAGGTGACATATATTACACGTGCGTAAAACAACTGCTTAGCGTACTAACTGCATAATTTACTATTTTAGATATTAAACTGAAGATTGCCAAATTTAATTTCTTTGGTACTTGAAATCTAATAGAATTTTGTACGAAATCATCCAATATCGTAATGTTCATTATAACAAAAATTAAAAAAAATTAACAAATTACCTTTATAAAAGTCGAGAAAAACGATATCAATACTCCCAAGCCTTTAGTCAAAACGTTGATGCTATTAGCATTACGCCTACAAAAAATTGCTATCCCACAAAATGAGACTCCACTGGCAAATGTTGAGACAATAGTCAGAAGCAGCCTGAGCCAACGAGGATGTTGCCGAAAATTCGGCCAAACTCCGGAACTACCCAGAAGAAATTGAAGATCGCGCTTGTACCTTTTGTACTTTTTTACCTCAGGTTCCATCGTGTTGTCTGTCGACTTCATCGTGAGAAAGTCATGGGACGACTGAGGCGAAATCGATAGCAAAAAAAACTTACCGTCAAAGTTTGAAGCATTAAATCTAGAATTTTCCGTATATGTATACGTATTATGAAGTTTATACTTTGTAGGAAACTTTAACTTTGAGGGAAGGATTGCAGGTAGGAAGTTAGGTAGGGGTTATGAAACGATAAAGTGGTGGGGGAATCATGAGGCTCAGTCGCTTGAGAGAACTGGAAGCGTAAACTGAAATTATGCACCGAGCATAGTGATTTTTTTCTTCCGATATAAACATATTGTTATATAAAAACGTTTTTTATATCTGTTGTGAATAAATTTTAAAACTCACCGTTACGTTAGTGGCTCAGTTTGAAAAAAAATATTTTCTAAAAAACCATAAGGTTCTAAGCACAAAAAAGAAATGACGAAGCAGGTAATACACAAACATTGCTTGGCAGTACTTATATACCATTTGCGTTAAAAATATTTGCATATTTAACGAATTTATTAACAGTATTTAAATTTTTATTCAAACTCACAACTATAGATTTAACATTATTTATATTCTTTATCTACCTACAGTTCTTTAATAACAATTTAAACATCATTAAAATTATAAATGTTTGCTGGCAATATATAAAAATAAATTCATTTATTATTTTTTGAATATATTATGACTTTTCATCCAAAGTGCGCAGCAGAAAGAAGTAAGATATCGATGTCTGGGCAATCTGCAAAATAATTTAAAAAAATAAATATTTTGAATTACATAATGTATAGTTAATCCTTTGCGGCATATATTTTTCATGAAATAAGTTTTTTTTAATTTGATTAATATTAACAAATTAACAAAAATTTTAAAACTTTTGAACATACATTTTGTTTTTGTAACGTCATAATCATGAAATTACAAGAAATATTGGTTAAATTTAATGAAAACTACTTTACAATTATTGAAAGAAAAAACGGTTTAAAAATACGTAACATCAAGGTATACATCATGTCGCAACGGATTAATAAATGAAATTTAAATGTCTGCGTGTGAATTAAATATAAGAATATTCTTTCAGTTTACTTTCGAAAAGACGTCCAAACACAAATTCATAGTGCCAACCGCATAATAAACCAAAGGCTTCTGTGATAGGATAATCAGAACGTCATTCGATAAACATGAATCTCCACATCCTGGCCAGTCAGCATTGTAAATGGACCTCAGGCATTCTTCACTCTGAAAATTGAATTGAATTGGAAATTTTCAAAAACGATTATTTATTTTTACTAACAAAAAGATACAGGTACACTCTTAATATTTTATCATAATATACAAAAATGAAAACGAATTTTGGATTATTAATTTATACCTTTCATAAAATCATTTATTTCTATAATCAAAATTTTTGATTGCATGAAAAATTGAAAGTACTTACTTCAACACTGATTATGTTTCCATACCATGCGTAAGTGTAAGCCTGTAGGACTTTTAATGAAGTGTGACAGAACAAGGTGAACAATCTCAAAAAGGTTACATTCACTATCTGCAATTAAAACATGCCTTCGCAAACAACGGCATAAAAAATCAAATAAAATTGGCAAAATTTATAATCTAACGTACTTGTGTAGCTTGGAAAACAAGAGTGCACAAAGCTATGGCACAGGTGACCGCAAGCCAAATCGACAGGAAGCCAAAGACACGTTCCAGGGTGTGAAGCGAGTCCATAAGTACCATGTGTCTGTTCACGCATTCCTTCAAATTCTTTTTATAATTTCTTTTAGAATTCAAGTCCTGATAGCGCATGGACAGTATTCTCAACTCCCCTACTATATGTAAAGCGTACATTCCAAAAACGGAATCGGTGCCACAGGTAACGCTGTAGAGGTAGAAGCCAGACACCATCTCGAATCCGTAGATTGACCAGTGAATCATTCCTCCTTTAGGCAAATTCTACTTTTATGTTTAAGCGGCGATTTGATAATTGACATTAATTATAATTTTGACTCGATTTATGCTTCCAAAAGTTAAAAAATTCGTTCTTCGTCGATTATTTTTATTAGTAAACAAGAAACAAAAAGCTTTGTGTAACTTTATAAAAAATTGAATTTTATTGCTGACCGTTTACTCAATATATGATTGGCTGAGAAGGTGCATTTTGAGATTATGATAAAGCTAATCTCAGCCAACCGCGTATCGCGAGCGCCTAATCTAGTGTAATAAATTGTGCGTATAATACTCAAAGCACCTGGCTCGTAGTTAAAAGGTATGACCTGCGGATACATTCTTAGGTATTTTCCATGCCTATAAAGCATCGACAATGGAGTTATTCCCATGAGTAGAACGGCCGTAATTGAACAAGCATTGTAGATATGAAAGAATTTGTAAAAATACGGGAAATGAGCCAGTAGATGTTTTTGCTTTTGAGAATCTTTAAGGTCCTCTTCGAAGCTGGCCGAAACTCCTTCATTAAGAAACTGCAGATCTTTTTCATATCTCGCCAAAATACAGACCTAATGGATAGAGAATATTTTTTGAAAACCAATCTTCAAAATTAGCATTTTTGTGATAAATAATAAAATCTACCTTTCCATAAAAAAACAATTAGTATAAAAACAAATTGTCATTAACTTAAAATCATTACCTTCATGAAAGTTGAAAGGAAGGCAATCAGTAAGCCCAGTCCTCTAGTCAAGGCACTAATGTTATTAGCATTCCACAAACAAAATATAACAATGCCGGTGAACGTGGCGGCACTGGAAAATGCAGAGACACCAGCCAGGAAAAGCCTAAAGCCACGCGGCTGCGGCTGGAAGTTCGGCCAGATTCCAGAACTAGCTAAAAGAAATTTGATGTCTCGCTTGTAGGTCTCGTACTTTTTCACCTCCATTCCCAATGGGCTGTCCTTCGTCTCCATGGCGAGAGGTACTCGCGATGACTGAGGCGCAAATCGATAGCAAAACTGAAACTTTCTCCGTAAAGTTTGAGGTTTTGAATACGAGAATCTGAGCGCGCATTATGCAGTTTATACATTTGTGGAAAAGTTTAATGAAACTTTAACTTTGCTCAGGAGAGAAGGGTTGAAGCGGTCGAGCGGTGGGGGTAGCGTATGGCTCAGTCGTTTGAGAGTGCTGGGTGCGCGAAGTCAAAATGTATCTGTATAGTGCGCTTGCGGTTGAATTTATGCTCGCGTGGTTTTAAGTCCAAAAGTCAGATTATTTCATATTGCATTCAGTGGAATTACAAGTTAGTTTGCTGTGGTAAAATTATACTGTGGCTCAGTAGAAAAGGTGGATTTAGGAAAATGTTTCTGATGATTACAATTTAATTTATTAAATTTACTTTTTTTTATAAATTCTACTATATCAGATAAAAAGTTCGGATCAAAAAGAAGTAAAATATCTTTGAACTTACAATCTGAAAATTTATTATCATTATTATGTAAATTCATTTTAAGTTAAAAGTTATGTAATGAAAATAGGCACAGTAGATTTTTATCAATATAAATCTATCCAAACGTAAGGGCAATTAACTTTCTACGGTAAAAACCGCTTTTGCGTTAGAATAACGTACTTACCCTTCAAATGTATAGTGATTTTTTAGACTTTCAGTCTGTTAAAGCTTTATCTTTGTCTCCGTATGAATGAAGTCATCTTAAAATGGAGCGAAATCAACCTTGTTAACGAAAATTCAGGAATCAAGGAATGAGAAAAATTGACTATAGTTTTCGATTTCGTACTAAATTGGCTTAAGGTAATTCTAAATTACTATAATTAATTACTTGACAAAAAAAAATAGAAAGATCAACTCATTTAGAAACATTACTGTGGAAATACTATATCCCATGAATAAAAAAATGATTATTAGTTTCAAATAATTAATACTATTTTTAGCTTCTTTTAGATTATGTATGACCCGCACACGATTTCTACTGATAAGGCTTAGTTTCGTTTTTACTTTCACCAGTAAAAATCAAATTTGTATTTCTTTGGCATTCATATGAGAATCAATATTAAAAAGAGTATTGATTCATGCTTCTAAATTCATGTTTTTGTAATTTTTTTGTTAGGTATGAACGAATGGGTATAATTTCATAGTTGTATTCATACAATCCGTATTTTTTCCATTTTAACAAGGCTATCTAGTTTTTCCATTATGTCGTTTATGCATATTTCAAAAAGTCTTTTGCTTCTTTTTCTACTTTTTTTGCTTTATCTGTAATATGTATTTACTGTTTTAGAAACTTTTCATTGCTAATACTTTTACCAAGTAGGTTTTGTCTAAGAACCTTGACCTTTCTAACATAAGTGGAAGTTTAATTTCAAGCTACTTCTTTTGATTTGTATATTATATTAAAGTATCATACATTACGATACTAGAATATTTAAAAAAAAAACATTTAAATTATATTTCCAAATTCGAGGCGTCGAATTGGTATATTGTAAGTATAAAAACTTTATATTCATAAAAATTATGTTCTACAATTTTTTCAAGTAAAAAATATTTTATGTATTTTTAGTGAGTTTAATTCAGGCTGGGTCCATTTAAATTATTTTGTCAATGTTTACGTACATATATGTATGTACCTGTTCCATTATTTCTTTGATTAAAAAACAGCTGAACCCGTACTATAAATATAGAAATGAAAGATTGAAAAAAAACTTTTTTAATGTCTACTAGAGTTACATACATTGGCACAGTTTTATAATCACTCCTCCGGGAATAGGTACGAGAAATTCTGACTCTGCTCGTAGACGGTCTCCAATCGACATTGAAAAGGGATCCGAGCGTATTTATGAGCTTTACGTGACAACATTCGCCGGCGCAAATTCAGGTGTGGAATCGGCTTAAGCGAAACATTAAAAAACATCCCCTCGCCTTTCTCCTCGCAACGTGAGGGCAGCGTAGGCAGAGCGGTAATGGACGACTTTTTGAACGGGATGTATGACCTAAAATTGACGGATCGTATTTGAATAATTAATCTGATCATCGGTTCTCAGGTGGTTTGGGAAAAAGTGACTAGCATTTGAGTTAAGTTAAGTTTTGAAAGTAATATTATTTTCACTTTACTTACTTATCGGCATCTTTAAACTTTTCTTCATATCTATACTTTTTGTCACCACGCGAATCGAAGGATTGCATAGAAGACGACATGCATTCATCAAGATCGCCGTTTGCATATTGGGCATCTTGTATCTCATTAGATTCTTTAGTTTCGTTGATCTAAATGAAAAATATGCAATACAAATTTATTAATTAAAAGCTCAAACAAAGAAATGAAACAATGGTTTTTCATTAAAATTAGACTCACATCGTGAAAGTGCTGAAGAGCTAGTTCTAAAGTTTTAAACTTCCGTCCCAAATATGCATTCAACTTTTTAGGTCTCTTATCTCTACCCGTGTCTTCTTCCATTCTATTTGAGATACTAGATAGCTCAATATGCAAGTCGGATGCCGATTTTTGGATTATCGGAGGAGGCAGAGGAGGAATTGATTCAGGTGTAGGTTCGGGTAAGTTCTGCTACAAAATCATTAGCTTTGAGATCAGGAATATAATTTAATTTTTTTTTATACTTTAATTTTTATAATTAATCGCAAAATAATAATTTTGAAAAATAAAAATAATTCTGACCCAAGTGAAAAATTGAAGTATTCTAAAATATTTATGAGACACGCTAAAACATAATATAAATGTATCTCGATATTCTAAAGTATGCGTATTTGGAATGTTTAGATCATTTGTAGAAAATTTTAAACTGGCATGCGTATTTTAAGTACAATACACTATGCTTTACAAATTTATGCTTATCAGTTTAGAAAGTCTAAAAATATATTTTAAAATGTTCATAAATATGAAAAACGATTTTTGACACCCTTAGCGTATTTGTTTAGAAATTTAATTTTCAGTAGGATAGTTATTAAATTTATATTTAATAAAATTATATTAATGAAAAATATTTTTGGAACATTAAATTATAAATAAGTACAGGCACA
>JAPYZA010004218.1:0-13792 GCA_030522685.1 Eupelmus azureus | reverse complement strand
AACATGGCAAAGTTTATAAAGTAATCCAAAGCACTCAAGTTAACTAAAACGGCCTGCGAAAATGTACATTATGAGCAATCCACAGAAGAACCGGCAATAAATATTAAGACGAAGATAAGAAAAAAGTCAGAGCAAACGGAAGACAAGAAATAAAAGCTTCGTGCCGAGCAAAATGATTATTGCTATTAAGGCCGTTCTGCTGCAGTTAAATTCGGGCACACGCGAGGAAAGGAAGCAGCTCGTGCACAGGAGTTTTAGATAGAGGTACACTCTAATTTTGCCTAGAGCTCAGTCGACGCCCAGACTGACACTCGTGAAACTTGTTATTTGTCACACTTTACTCGCGCAGTTGTGTTTGCCCATTTACCAGATCTTAATTAAATTTGTTTGCAGGAAGATCGAGAAGTAGAGAACATTTTTTTAGATAGGCAGTATATTACAATAGTAACTGTTAAAATTTGACTAGGAACTCGTGCAAAATTTAAATTCACTCAGTTTTACTGGTGATTTTTAAAAATAGTTAACGTTAGTAGATTGATCACGGATCAAGTCAAACTTACAATTTAAAAAAAGTAAAAAATTGTCAATAACAAACAAATTTTATTGATTGCAAAGTAGCATTTGATTGTCTATTTAAAACTATTGGTCATTTAGCCGCAACATACTTCACTTACGTACTGAAACTTTTGTGAAAAATGTCAAAAAGCCAATATCGAACATTTCAATCACAGTGTCAAACAGCAACATCCGACTAATATTGTTCCAACAATCCGAACGATCCGCTACCTACACAGAAACACTACGAGATTTATCTCAGGGAACCGCGAGCGAGGGCCTGCGCGTCTCCCCGTAGGTGATGCGCATAACGTGCGAAGGGAAGAGTATCTTTTGCGTTAAGGGATCTGTGCGTAGCGCGTGGAAACGATAGTCGTCGGCGTGCCTGGAGCCGCTGCGCCAGAGGCGCGCCAGCTCGTCCCACCAGCGGCGGGCGTCGCGACGCCTCGCCTCCCGTACCTGCGACTCCACCGTGCTCTCCTCCTTCTCCAAGTGCTCCAGGTGACGCGGGCACTGCTGCTGCTTCTCTCGCAAGGTGCGCAGTATCGAGGCGTGCGTTGGCGCGCCGATTCGATCGATCTCAATCTGGAAAGTCGAGTGTTCGTTTTACTTTAAGTTTGTACAAGTTTCAGTTTTCGAAAATAAATTTTTGTTTTTTATGATTTTATAGAGAGATTATGTAATGTTTATCGAATTAATTACGCAGTATTTAAATAATATTTACACAATAAGATACTTGTACTCTTTGGCTTCTAAGCACTTCATATATTATATTGCAAAGGTGATTTCATTTGTGATTTCATTTGTGATTTCATAGATAAAAATATGTTTCGAATCAATTCAAAACATGTTGCTAAAAATAAATAAGGTTTTAAACATAAGTTGCGATTTTAATACATGATGCATTCGTGCGTAATTTAATAACTTCACAAAGTGATTGAAAAAGACAATATTTTAGGTCAAAAAATTTTAATAAATTTGTAGAAATGATAAATTGATATAAGATAGTATATTGTAAAACAAGAGAAAAATTGTGATTTCCTATCCGAATATGTTTGAGCTCACTATCATGAAAATTCAAATCATCATCCTAGTCTGAAAAATCCTTTCTTCCCATGCTAACTACTTTTTTGAGTATACATACTGCTTAATTGCACAATATTTTCTCTATGAAATCACAAATGAAATCATATATGGAACACTGACAAGCCAAGGGGTATCAGTAACATTTTATACAAAGCCTATTTTACCAAAATTAGAATTACCTTGCCCCGCTTAGTACTTCTTCGGGTAGCGTGTGAAACTTCTTGAGGCACCATTGGCTGCTGTTGCTCCGGCGTTTTGGGAATATGCTCTTTCGATGCCTCTCCGAATACACCTTTGGCCTCCGCTACCTTGATCATAAAGAGCGAGTTGAACTGCATCATTTCTTTACGTTTCACGAGAACAACAAACGAGCCCTGATCAATGAATCTGCTGCAGTCTTGCTCGTACACGCAGTTGAGGTCCGACATCTCGAATAAATCGCTATCCGGAATCTTCAATTGAGAGTTAGTTATTTTTAAGTTTTTGAAATTTGAAATATCAGATTATTTTTATTTGAATTTGAAAAATGAAAAATATCGTACTTGATTTTGAATTTTATTTTCAGTGTGGTGAGTAACGTGTTCATCTTCTGATTCTACGTTTAGCTTAGGCTCATCTAGCTGCGGCGACTTGGCAATATGTTCTATAGACTGCGATCGTCTTCCCTTTGATCTTCTTCCAGTCGATTCTCTATGTGACTTTTTCCTTTGCTGCTTAATGAAAACAAGTATTAATTATATTTAATTAGATTTAATATTATAAAAAATCTAAATGCAAGGTAGTAATTTGCTTATTGTAAGACATTTAAGAACATTAATATATATTGATCAATAGTTGAATTTTTGTGAACAGAAGAATTTATATTGAATGTATGTACGGATTCAATTTTACATAAAATTTACTTAAAAATGATGTTAAATTGTCATTAAGTCAACATTTTTATACAAATAAATTAGAAGAAATTTCAAACGCTTTTTAAACATCATGTACATACAAGTCTTTAACGTCGATTTCACACTTAGTTTTAATAACCATAAAAATAGATTTTTCTTGTGTCAATATTTTAACAAGTAAACTAGTTTATTAGTTTTATAAATAGGTATTCATTAAATATATATTAAAAAAATCAATATGTAGCTAACACCAAAAATAATAGAAGAATGAATTAATAATTTTATAAGTATTAAAAATTTTGTACATATTTTTAAAAGCTTTTTAAGGTTACAAAGTTAATGTTAAAAAGTTAATACAATTTACGGAAATTCATTTTTTACATATATTTATTAATTTTAAAATAGTATGTTATCATTCTGTTCTTATGTTACCATTCTATGTATCTTAATCTTTATATGAATTAAACAATTTATATTTAATATAAACCTGAATTACACTCTAAAACATTATCTAATAAGTCACCAATCATACCGGATGTTCACGCTGATACTTGTCGATGGCCATCCTATTCGCGTGATCGACGGCTCGCTCGATCATTTCACTGGTCTCAGACGGCAACAGTGTATGCACCTCGTATACAAGAAACTGAACATTGGGTCGAGTCAAGGCGTGCCTTAGCGTAGCCATTTGCTCGTTCAACAACTCGTGCGGCTGCTGTGGCGATTCAGCCTCGAGACTCGTCAGCGACTCCAGGAGTTGAAGATCACCACCTCGAGCTATGGCCAAGTCTACCACGTCACGAACGCCGGTTCGGCTGCACGGCGGTGTTGCCAGAACTATGGTGGCCCTCTCGATCTCGCCCGAATGTGGTGCATCTACGTATCTGAAAAATAAAATTGACTTGATGACTTCTAGTAAAAATTACCATTTGTAAGTGTGGTTAAAAAAGTACTTAAACTTATGATCAAACCGACGCTTGCAATTATTCTAATAGAATATTTTACTAACAGTATTTGTTAAGTTTATATGGTCAATTTTACCTTTCAGAAAAGAGTTTGCAGTTTTTCTTCGATACCCCAAGTTTTTCTAGGTAAGCCTGATGTTGAATACGATTTTCTCCGAGTCCAAAGACCAGCAATCTTTCAGCGTCCTCAATATCCGCCAACAATTCGGCTAAGTAGCCTGTGTGTCTAGGTGCTAGTGTATGAGTCAGAATCACAGGACCACAGAGCTTACCCACTCGCATCGCTTGAGCCAGTGCAGCTGCTCCCACACATAACGACCTTTCCTGTAATTATAATAGTTTTGTAATTTTTCGAATTCTTTATAGTTTTAAAACAGCTGAAAATTTCTGAAAATTTCAGATGATTAATCAGATGATGACCTGACCTACTCATCGGATTGCATACCAAAAACAAAATTATCTTTTGAGCTAATTTATATATTTTTGTAAAGAAGAATCATTATGTAATTATTACTTTATATAATATCATTTTAGATTTGATAAGTATTGGATGATTAAGTGACAAACTTGGTGATTTCGTTCTTCACATGAAATGAGGTGACCAGGCCAGATGGCATAATGTGACAATGTCAGGTCATTTGTCAGTTGATTAATCATTTGAAAATTTTCAAAAACCGAATAAGTAAAATAACATTTTTACCAAAAAGACAAAACAATGATTTCGGACGAGATTCGAAACAGCTAGTCTCTCCCTCGCTTTTTCGTGAAGGATCACCACTTTTGGACACAGTGGGTCAAACACGTACTGGTCCTCTTGAAGCTCGCTGCTTGGCGAGCACCCCGAACACAAGTTCAGCCCGAGCTTGTTCATCTCCTCGATGAATTGTCGACGACTCGATATTTTGGCACCATTAACCCAGCCGGAGGCAACGGCTCCCTCTTCGCCCCACGTCACACCCTCGGCAGTTCTCAAATGAGCCGGCAGAAGTTCGTCTGTTTCAATGATACAGTTCGATAAATTGCCAGCAATGTAAAAAAATAATTACCGTATTTGAAATTTAAAGTAATATTTTATCAATATAATCTAAACTGACTATAGGAGCTTAAAAATTTGCATGCACAATTTATCTTAAATCGAGCCTTAACGATAATCACAAGTGGACCTTGAAATACCAAGACTAAGCGCCGATCCGCCAATGCGCAGCCTGGACAAGCTCGCTGCAAGTCGCGTTTTCGTGGCGAGCAGAGCTTTCTCCACCTCCAGCAAGCCGGCCTCTCGCAGGGCTTCGGTGCGCATGGCCTGGGCAGCGGTGCCGCTGACTTTTGCGAATTTTCTGCCCTGCATGTCGTATAGCAGCAGCCAGACGACCTTTTCGCGTTGCTTGAGGTGGCCGTAACGAAGCCAAAAGCCAACGTCCTCCAGGGCCTTGTCCAATATCTGCTTGTCTAAGAGGGTAAGGATATAAATAAGTGGAAAGTAGTTTAAGGCTTATTAATTTCAATTACATATGCTTTTAATCAATCTCGATATTAACTTTGTCTACTCGGACAACGCTATTTTTTAGATTTTTTATTCTCTGGTAAACAAAGAGTAATTCATATAATTTTTATAGAACATCACTTACATGTAAGTTTGTTCAATTCTTAAGACAAATCGACAAAACACTAGGTGAACGTTACCAACAAAATTAATCATTAGATTTCTAATACACGCAACAATATTTTATAGGAGATAAAAAGTAAAGACATGAGTTTGGTGAGACAAACAAAGTATTTCAAGATCATTCTAAACGAAACAATTGTTTTATTGATAAAAATCGCAAAAATTCCTAATGCTCCACGCAAAAAATAATCAATTAACAAATATTATTTTAATTGATAAAATAAAAAATCAATTTCAAGATCCAACCGACATCTGAGAACATCATAGACCAGCCCGAAGACCCTCCTCATCTCGGCCTCGTCCGCGTACTCCTGCTGTGGCTGGCCCAGCAACAGCTTCGCGGCTAGCAAAATGTCCTTCAGCCTCCAGCCAGGCTCTACACTAGCTTCCAGCATGACCGAGCTCACCGAGTTCACGGAGTTGGAGGTCCGGCTTGGTCTTGGTGTCAGAGGATAGCTGATCCTCGTGTCCGGTTCCCAGTCCCATTTCTTGCTCCTCTTCGTCTCCCTCGTCCTTCTGGGAGTCCGCTTCGGCGTCTGCTGGCTCATCCTGGTTAGTGTACGAGTCACTTACATAATATCTGTCGTTTTTTGGATTTTTTGTGATAATTTTTTTTTTATTTTTTATTTTATTTTGTCGATGTTGGCGGAGCGAAGAGGCGAGAGGCGCGCGCTCTCTCTTCCCCCAGCCCCCGAACGCGGCGGTCAAGTCCGGATTAGGTTGTGCTCTGTTGTGGGGTTATGTGAGTTATGATAGCAAATTTTGAAAAAGTGAATTTGGCTGATGGTCGATTTTGTGCTTTTGATTAGAACGGGAATGCAGGTAATTAATTAGTTTTATGTACGATATACTGTAGAAGTATTAAGTGAAGTGGATGTAATTTTTTTATTTCAATTTTTCAAACTAATAGTTATCATTTACTTTTGTTCATAATAAGATATCGTGTTTATATAGTAAAATCAATATTTACAAACTTATTTTTAGAATAAGAACACAAATATTTTTTTATTAATATACAAATATTTATAAAAATTTTATTTAAATATATGTATATGCATATAAAAAAAATAATAGTCATCATAAGACCGTAAGATTTTATAGTCTTCTAACAAAAATTGCCCTATTAAATTACTACTTCAACGTTTTATCGTTTCAACTTTATCCTTTAAATTGCTTAATCATAAATTTACTGTATCACAAATATCATTCAATTAAAAAACTAATATTTATTCTATGACTCTCTTAAAAGAATTTATTCTTAACATTTTTTTATAAATTTACTCGATCAACCACAACGTATCGTAACAGCTAATAAACAAAGAAAAAAAAGCCATTTTCCAGTCTTACGAAATTTCCTCGATCCCAGCATCCTCCAGCTCAGCCGCTTCAGCCGCCTGGTCGCTCTCTCTCTGCAGCTCGACCAGTCGATAATACACCCTCAGCCTCCAGTCCTCGTTGCTGGGCAGCACGAGGCTGTCCAGCTCCTTGCTGTACTCGTCCTCTTCGCTGGCCTCCTCGTCGAAGCCGAGTTTATCCCACTTGACCAGCAGCAGCCTGAAGATCTTGGCGTAGAGGGAAAAGAGGCCAGATCGGCGCAGACACTCGCCGGTCTGGTAGCGCCGACGCATACTCCGCCGACCGCTCATCAGCCCAGCCAGATAGTCGGCCGTTTCGCTCTCCAGCGAGGTGAGCATGCCGGCCTTCGGGCTCAGGCTGTCGATGTAATTGCGTCGGTCCGAGCCCATCTTGGAGGCTTTGTCAATTATTTGTCATTCTTGTTATATTTTAGGTTTATTCGAGCACGTTTTATTGCTGGCTTTCATTCTGTGCTTCCTTAGAGTGAAGAATCTACTCCTCGACGTTCCTATCATGATGATTACTATTGCTGCTAAAATCCAAGTCAGTGAATTCAACTGGCGTTCTTTAGTGTCGTTTTCGCCCTTCTTGAGAAAATTCCAGGCAAAAACAAAAATAATTCATCCAAGCCAAAACTGTCCTTATCGTTTATCCTTAAAAACAAAGAAGGCCAGAGCAGCTGCACGCACGGCGAACTTGAGCGTGAAAACTCGCCCACGCAGCAAGTCGAAAAAGAACTGAGGCTTCTGCCTCTTGCTGGCAGAAGAGCCAGCTCGTAGAGAGACGGAGAAGAAAGCGAGCTGGGAGGAGGGAGTAAGGGGGCGAATAGTTCGCGTGCCGAGGAAACGTCTCTTTGGATTGCGATAGCGCTAGCCGCGATCATAAATATCCGGCTCGTTGTTCCATTTCCATGCATATCCCGATAATTCGCTTCTCTTCGGCGAAGAGAGGGAGAATGAGGGTCGACTCTACGTGTTGCTCACGTGAGCCTCGCGAGCTAGAGGATTGACGGGATCTATCTATTTTAGTGGAAATCTAGGTGATTCAGCTTTTCGTTTGTAGTGACAGTGAATTGAAAGGGAGAATGCGAGGATCGATGAAATTTTGGATTTGGTTTATTCGGCTGGTCAGGCTTTTTAGAATGTAGGTGAATACGTTAAGAAATTGTAATTCTTGTTAGTTGATTTTAATGCTTTCTTTTATTGGAATGAGTGATGAAGCACGTGCATGAATAATATTTAATATAATTGTAAAAACATAACATTTTACGGTTGCTCTTAAATTAATTATAAAAAGTTTTAAAAAATATTTTTGCTAAAAAGCAAAAATAATTTTTAACGATATGATGAAAGCACAGTTGTCTTTCTAAAACTTGATTAAGCTCTTAAAACGAAACAAGTGACTGTGACTCACGAATCACAGATTCACAAGAAGACAACAATAAATTCAATTTATTTCAATCATCCAAATCCACCCTCCTAATTCCCGTACATGTATGTGTTGGTTTATTGCGCGCGAATCGAACATTTCGCGTGACTCTTTGCCTCGGCAGTTCATTCTCGAAAAGGAAGAGAGAGAGAGTGAATGGGGGAGAGAGAAAATGATCCTCTCCAATTGTGTCATTGCTCCAGTTTCGTAATTGCGTTTTTCTCAAATTTAGCCATCGATCAGCTGCGATGGTTAAACTCTTGTCTTGTTTGGGCGAAGATTGAAAAGTTATTTTTGCCGAATAATCAATTTTTCCTGCGCGATGCTTTTCTAGTTCAACGTCAAGCACTTTCTTGGTAATTGAGGTATCTCTTTGCCAGAAATGAATGAATGAGTATCTCTATTTAAGTTTTCAATTAATTGTTTCCATAATGGACTTATCCCTACTGTATTAGACTAATAGAAACGCATAAATACTCTTTTCTACGGGTTTAATATGTTTATTTGCATCAATTTACTTATAGACTTATATTTTTATGGGTTTTTGGCAACTGGGATAAATACGATTAAAGCAAAACAAACAATAATCGAAATACAATTATTAAGTCATAGATTTTTGTTCATTAAAAATTTATATTTCACAAAGTGAACTAGCGATTTTGATCAATACTAATATATAATATTACTTCAAATGCTAATATTGGTGACAGACATTAATATTTTTTCCAAAAATGTTACTTAAAAGTAATTAATTCAATAAAGGAATCATATAAATTTAAAATAAATGAATGAAAAGAAATAGATAAAAATATACTATTGATATTACATATTGTTGTAGGATAACAGTCTATCGATAGCATCTAATAGAAATAGTCAATATTGGTTTACAAGCATGTGGATAAGGTCGAGGTATCCGTACCAGGCATACCCACTGTTACAGATAAATGGCAAAAGATTGAGTTTTATTACATACTTTTATTTTACTTTTATTATTTCTATCACATAGTTTGGCACACTTCTACCTTTCGCCAGTTTGAACAACTCATCTTCATTCAAGCACACACTTTCAATAATTTTCTGCTATTAAATACTTTTTGGAAAGCAGTAAGTCTTCGAATGTTTTCATGATTTATTTAATAGCTATGTTGACGTAGTAATGTTGTCATAAATAAATTTAATCAAATAATATTATTCATTCATAACTCCACGAATTTTTTCAAATAAATAAATTTAAAGATAAAATCGAATTGTAGATTAAACAGCTATTTTTCATACCTTTCTGCTGTGATAAAGTACACGAAAGTCGTATCAAATAAAATATTACCTTGCGTGAAACTCGCGATGTTCTGCATATCAACTGTCAAGCATGAAATCTTCACGCGCCACGAGCTAAGGGTGTTTCGGAAAGCAATTTAAGCTTTTGCTTTCTTTTTTCGTTAAAAAAAAAATAATACAAACGTGTTAGTTACTTGACTTCAGAAACTACTCAGACACGCACCGTGATATCCAATAATATTTTATTCAGATTCTAAATGATTTTTCAGTAACAATTTTTAAATAAAAATGGCTCTGGAAATAAAATCCCAAACATGATCACACTCGTCGAGAAGAACAGTTTAAAGAATGATACAAGTGCAGTTCTTTATTGTCCTGTGGAAAGAAAGTGCATTTTTCTCGGTGCAGCCGAACAAAAATACGTATTTCATTCCCTAGGATAAGGTAATAAATAACTTTTTAAATAAATGTAATTACATGCAAATAAAATAATTTATTAAAAAATACAATTATTACATCTCTCTAAAGAAAATATTTCATCTTCTATACAACTAAAAATAAGTGAATATTCTCGCAATTAATTCTATAAAATGGAATATAACTATTTTTCTATTTATTACCTTCTTCCAATGTTCTTAGTAAAAAGAAATAGGAGATCGAAGTGTTCATAATCTGAAAAAAATTATTAAAAATCTTGCAATTTTCATAATTCATAGAAATAATTTTGAACTCCGTGATTTGTACTACTTTACTAAACATATCCATTTCCAGAAGCATGCAACTCTTCGCTACAAACATCAATGGTTTCTGCGATAGAACTATTAGGACGTCATTCATTAGGCTTTTATTTCCTGATCCAGCCCAGTAAGCGTTATACATTGCATTCAAACAGTGCCTACTCTATATCCAAATACTACTTTTTATTCCAATTTGGTATCTAATTATTACGTAATTTTTATGGTAAGAGTATAATGTACCTCTTCAAAAATAAGGTTTCCGCAGTATGCGTACGAAAAGGCTTGCACCATCTTCAGGAGAATGTAGAAAACGAAGAAGATAATGTTGAAAGGACTTAAACTTTTGACTTGCTATAAACGGTAAAAAAATCTTGATATAATTGTAATCAATATTGTATTAATATTAAATAAGAATTTTTTTAACAATTATTTCTTCTATAAAAATACGCTGGATTAATAAGAAGTAGAATATCAATATTTTGTATCTTACCAAATTCACTTGAAAGATTAGAGTACATATCACGATCGCACACGTGATGGCCAGCCAAATAGCCAAAAATCCAAAAATTCTTTCGAGTATACATTTCGACTTCATCAGTAAGAGATGCCTCTCAACGCATTCTCTTAAATCCGTTCTGTAATCCTTCGCTGAGCCCAATATTTCAAACCTACGTGCTAGAATCCTCAACTCGCCGCACAACTGCAGTGTATAAAATCCAAAAACTGAATCCACCCCGCAGGTGACTGACCAGAGAAAGAACGAAGCAACCAACTCAAAAGAAACTAGCATCCAATAGACCGAACCACCAGGTTCATATTTAAAAGGATACATTAAGTGCAGCATCTGTGGATAGTTGCTGCCCTTTAATGCAGTGACAAGCGCTGGTAACGCGGAGGCAAAGGTGACTGTAGCGATGGTGTATGATAGAGCGTAATAGAAAGATGAGAATAAGGATAGGTGAGCCAGGAGATGTGGACGATCATCGGAATTAGCCAGGTCGGCGTCGAAGCGTCTGGACAGGTAATTGTTGAGGTAGACGAGGTCATCGTAATGAAATAGGAAGATGCAGACCTTTAAATTGTACAGAAATATGTTAAAGTGAAAAATTGATTCTGAACTCACAACTGTTTATATTCGATAGGGAAATTCAAATTACGTAACTTTTATAAATTAATAAATAATCAGCTGATAAAACACTATTTTAATAATTTTGTGGCACTCATTTGAAATTTATTTGTAAATTATTTTGAACATTGATTATTTCTGAACAATAGGCAATATGATAGAAATATAGTAAATAAAGGATAATTTTGCTAAAGAAATTGTAAAAGGATATATGAAATAAAAATATAAATCCATAATTAATAAAAAAAAAACCTTTAAGAATGATGTAAAGAAGCTGATCGTTGTTCCAATTCCCTTTGTCACAGTCATAACATTTGCTATGTTAAGTATACAAAAGTTTGCGACATTTACGCATACGAAAAATGTGGAAGCAGCTGCCAAGCGTGAGATGACCTCGTTAAGAAAAAAGTGTGAATTTGGCCATAATCCAGTCACAACTAGTAGTAACTTTAAACTTCGAGAATATTTTTCGTATTTGTTCAACTGGACGTTCATCGTTTTGATCTTCGTCCGTGGAGGTACTGGATAAGACTGTGCCTTCGGACGTTAAAATATCGATTAATGTAAAAAACAAACCGCACATAGGGTGTAATTCGCAGGAAATCCGGCCTCAACCCATTTGTGGCTTGAAGTTCCAATTGAAATTGTAATACACGGTACTAAAAGATTTACATTGTAGGTAGCGGAAACGAGATTTTAACGTAGTGGGGGAGTCGAGAGGTTTAGTCGAATGGTAACTACCGAACGAAATGTCTGAAGTTTAAGGGATACGATTTAGCTTCAGTGCAAGTAAACTTATTCAAGTGTTTTAGTACTACAGTAAATAAAAATTTAGAAAGACAGTTTTACCATAAATCGTATATGCTCTTTCGCTACTTCAGTTTAAATCGCTTCATCAGAAAATCTACGCCTAACCAAGCCATCTAAGGAAGAAAACTAAGCAGCTACCACTTGAAAAACGATCTACCCAAAAGGCTCATCCATTGAAAAGAAATCCTCTGTCTCCAAATCAAAGAGAGAAAAAGAATCGGTTTGAACATCTATACTTCGTGTCCATCATCTTTGGAGAGTGATGTTAAATTTTAATTTACGTAATTCCGTTTTACCTATACGCTTTTAATTGAAAAATATGCATGAAAATTAGTAAGTTAAATTTAATCATCCATAGATTATGTGACTTTGGATAAATATATTTGATTAACTATTTTTAAAATCAAGAAATTAAATTCATCCTTATATGAATTTAAAATAATTTTTGTCAAAATCCTAATTTAAATGTTTACAAATTTTTGACATTCTGAACGATATTTAAATACAATTAAATGTATTTATTCACAATTAACTAATATATATCCAAATATTTTATATATAGCTAACATGTTGTATGTTGGGCTATGAGCACACTGTAGCCAAGATGTGGAACATATTATATCCACAGATGCTATATTCCAAATATTCTTCACATGTCGCCCACATGTTTCTTCTGGCCCGGAGCAGAATGTGGCCTAGATATTTGCAATGTATAAAACACATATTGGAGGACACTCTGCTTGATGACTGGAACTTATCCTACATGTTTAATATATTATGTTGGCCACATCTTGCAGCTTTAACATCTTAATATTGAATTTGCAATATATTGCTAACATGTTGGTTACATGTTTTTAGAGCTCTGTATCTCTGTATCTGCGTACGTCAGGCTTTTTGCGTGTTTAACGATTTCAATAAATATATATTATATGTTTATATGTATATTTGTTTGTAATATGTAAATTTGTTACTCTAAAAATATGTAACCAACATGTTGGTAATATGTGACAAAGGGCAAGATGTGACCGACATGATTCTTCTATCCCCAAGCAGAGTGAGTCCAACATGTATTGCTATAATTGAATAAACAATTGTTCCATCAGAAACCAATTCACAGTTCAATCATAAACCAGACGTTACTCGATTGGTTCACGCAGATGGTCATCGCCTAAGATGTATAATGTGAATATGACCTCGAAACACCATTCTCAGATCAGCGACGAAGAAGTAAACTGTAATTTTGATGTAACGTCGACACTTTATATCATAACATTGATAGTTATACAAGAAAACACAACATCAGGAGTTGAATATTATTTGAAATTTTTCGCTGTAAGTAAAGCACGGTACTATTAGAAAAATTTTATCATAGAGCAGTTATTTATACAAAACAACAATCGCTATATGTAAATTTTTTTAATCATGTACAATGATAGTTATCTTACAGCAAGCAGAAGGCCTATAGAAAAGACATTTTTATCGTGCTGATATAATATGCAGTCGCATATACTATAAAAATAATTACTTAGTAGTAGATAGAAGGGTTTCGTTCGCAGCTAGAGCATAAAAGTTTATTTCATTACAGTTCTTGTTATCCGCTAACAGAAAAGTTGCATACAGCACTATTTAATGCGAATTATTTTTATATTTTTCCGCTCTGAACATCGTGCATAGATAATATTAGTTCGGAAACTCGAATCGGAAATCACATTACTCTTTATTTATAACAAGCTTTTTGCGGAAACTGAATTTTCCCGGAACGAAAGCGCGGAAGTACAGTAGAAAAAAGTTTGCGGACATAGGATAACAGCTTTCTCGTTAAAGCAAAAGGGTAAAGGCTATAAGTTTAGCCACAATAAATTGCTATTATTTTTATGGTCTACGTACATTGTAGTATA
>JAPYZA010004217.1:0-13805 GCA_030522685.1 Eupelmus azureus | reverse complement strand
GCAATATGTAAATTGTTTGCGTAAAGAAAATTTTAACTATCATTTAAAAATTAAGGAGTTAATCTAATAGTTTAATAACTAAAGTGATTAAAATAAGTAAATAATACGAGTAAGCAAGTTCGAATTCGTATAACTGTTGAAAAATCTGTCATATATCGTAAAGTATCTTTGATTTTGATTTATTAAGGATGAAATAATGGTTTTGAAATGTCTGTAATTGACTTCACAATTTTAGAAAGTCACCTAACTTGACTAGTATCTATTTCAATACCTAAAGGGCCCTGGTATTAAAAGGGATAACTAGGCAAGACAGGTAGCCTGTCTAAAAGATACCCCTTTACACTAAAGGAGATTAACATTTTCATATCTTGACCGAAGCCATACGCTTATTGGTCACCACGATACTTTTCAATCTATAATTTAATTTATTTCAATTAGAACGTTAAATGCACACACCGTGCCTTTATCTAAATTATATATTATTTCAACCCTCCTCCACAAGTCTTGTTTTGTTACTTAACAAATTCGCGATCGCTTCGCTCGGGCGAAAAACGTCTCACGAGGCACATAACCACCTTCCACACCCGTATCGAAATGTACTATTAAAATAAATATTCATAATTAGATTAAATGAATATAAAAAAGTAGACTGAACTATTGTGAAGTTTGCACATTTAACGTTATAATCGATTGATGAAATTAATCGTTCACCATATTCTGGGCACATTATAGTGAACTCAGAGCATGTTATGCAAAAAATTTTATAAGTATAAAGGTGTGAGAATTAAGATGAAATGGAGAAAAATTTGAAAAAAAATGTTTTGAAATTTTATATAAATTGAACCTGTTTCGCCCAGAGACGCCTGGTTGGGCTCATTAATAGAATTCAGACGCCCCCTCTCTAGACAGGACTTTAATAATAACGGGCCGCACATAGAAGAGAAGGCCAGAGGGATAAATACTTAGGATGATTTTTCTACATGCAATCCTAACAACTCCCTCTATCAGGCATATAGAGAACTAAGTCACAGCCACTCCTCCATGTCGACCCAATAGTAGCTTTTTCGTGATCCAAAGCCAAATATATAATTATAGATATGACTCTATTGTTCGCCAGTATATTAAGTTTGGAAAAAAGTGAATTTATTGGTCACCGCGAACTAGAGAAAGTTTAAAATCAAAGACTCTGTGAGGTGTACTATGTTAAGTTTATAGTCTCTTAATACCACACATGTTGAGTATGAGAAAAAATCTTTTTAGTAGAAAAAATCTTTAAAGTAGAACCTATTATGAAATAGTTAAAAAAAAATGAAGACAGAAGCGATTTGGAATCGTTAAACATAATTTAAAAATATATGTACATTCATAGGCTATTTGTTTGAATATATTCATTAGCACATATTTGATGTTTTATGTATAAAGTATGAAAAAAAATTGTTTAGTCTCGCGGTTTCCAAGCTCTATTGTAAATTGTCTGCCATTTTGTACCGAAACAGTTCATTTTTTCCGTTTAATCAATTTTGGAACATATGCTATAATATTATTTACAATACTGTTTTGAGATCATAAATTCAGATTATATTCTAATTCATCAATTTTTTTCACTGTTTTCTATTAATTTAATATCTGTTTCTTAATAGGTTCACAAGCTCATTGTGGATCCCTATAATTATGGAACAGTGTAAAAGAGCTTTTATCAAAAATTCCTTTACTTATTTTAAGTCAATCCCATTAATAACATAGTTTAAATATAGTTTTTTATTTATATTTAAATTATTTTTGCTTCTAACTTAACTAAAAACAGTAATTATCAATACGCAAAATTAGCCTAAAAATCACATCTTTATCTACCGATACTGTACATCTGAGCTTCTAATATAGATAAAATGTTGCTGTTTGTATTAAATATCAAATATATTGCTTAGGAATAAATAGAAAGTTGGTTTCTACATTTTAAATAGGTTTATTCATGTCATATTGAATTTAAATCATTAAATTTTCTCGTTTTATACTCGTTTTAAACACGTTTTATAAGTATTCACTTTTAAATAAATAATTTTCTTCAATTCTACCTTTCTTCCTTCCAGACGACGCGCAGAAAGCGAAATTTAGCACTCGCTTTTTTTGATACTCCGTGCGTAAAGCTCGATTTCGTGCACGCTCGAACAACAAAGCAAACGTCTACACGAGGCTAAAATCAATTTCTCGTACTAGTATCGTACTATTGTATTATTTATAGAACAATTTTAAATCTTTAGAACCTATTCTAGTACTGCAGTATAGTCTATAGAAAAATTTCAAATATACAGTATTAAAATTCATTAGTACGTTACCTACACAGTGGTTTTGTCGTATTAATTTTATATATAAATTTTTAATCCATAGTATTTAATAAAGTTCCTTCTATTATTCTGCTGTATCGATTAGAATTTAGAATTTACAGTATTTATTATTTTACCTACAATAGTAGGGATAGCATAATAGATTATAGTACTTACTTATAGTAATTATTGCTAAAAATACTAACTATAAGTATGCTATATATTTTAATGATGTACATGTATCATAATCTTTAATATATTTTTTTTATAATAATAAAACAGTACTCAAGTGATTTTTATTAACTCGTGTTAGTTATCCAAGAGAGAAAACTTCATTTTAAGATAGTTGTGATTTAACATATAGTTCCTTATTCATAATATTTAATAAAATTGAGAATCGTACAAAACTCGGAGCAAAATTCTTTTCATATTCAAGAATACTCTTGAAAAGTTTCAGATTGATTCACTGTCACTATTTTGAGATATATGCTTTCAAAGTTCACTGGTTTTACCTAATTTTATGCAGATATAGATATACTGCAATCTAAAAAGCTTTAAAACGAGAGAAGTTTTGATCTATATATTTCAAAATCTAGATGGTAAAATTTTACAAGAGTATTCTTGAGTACAACTTGTAATTTCGTCGAAAAGTTTTATACGATTCTTTATTTTATTAAATATTATTAACAACAAACTATAAGTTACAACACAACCATTTTATTATTTAATTCTGGTTCACCTGCCATAATATATCTATGATTTTCCGACGTAACTTATTAAAATCCATTCAAAAAAGTGTAGCTGCGATATATTTAACAAAATTATGCAAAAAGAAAATCTTATGGAAATGCTGTAAAGCTTTTTTATAACCCGGAGTAAATGATACGACGAGCGCTCCTCGATTATCGCAACCTGGCAAGCGTCAGTGCTCTCGCGTGGAGTACTTGCAGGCGCTTGTACCTAGCTCCTGAGCAAACCATGCGCACAACACTAACACTTGCAATCTCACGCAACCGAGAGCAACTCTAAAGCTCGGTTCGCGGTTCAGTGCAACGATTCGGGCAACTGCTCTTTACCTAGATGTTAACGGGATATCGCAGCTAAATCATACAGTTTTTAAAAATCCTTCAAATTTTACTAAATGTTTTTATTAGACATAATATGTGTCATTGGTGTCGCATAAATATATTAATGTTGAAGAAAGACTCTATCGACTTTTTAGGAACAATTTTATTTCAAATATATCAGTCGATGTTTCGGAGTATTTATTTTTTATACATCCTCTTCAGAACTATTAAAAATATTTTTACATTAATTAATATGTGTGAAACATTTTATTCAAGGAACTCACGATTTTTTCATTTTTTAATTTAATCCGATTGCCGACAGAATGTTAGATGGTCAAATATGTAAATCATTTGTTATTTGTTGAGCTATATAGATTCATTCAAGCTTCGATGGGATAGGCAGTCGAAGAGTGTATGCCAACGTATACAGTGTCACCAAGGATTTCTGAAAAAAGGAGAAAAAGCTCTTGCGTCTTTCGCGCAGGAAGTGTTTTTTACTCCTATTTGATTTTTACTTTATCTTTACAGAATAAATAAAAAGTACAATCAACTAGTAACAGTTAGCACCCAGAATGTCAAGCTTTGGATTTATCTATCTAGTGACTGTCCTGATATTGAGCCTTCTTTTCTAAAGCGAATTTACAAAAAGTGTCATTACGTTTCTTACTCTTACCGCTGTAGATACATCAACCATTTCTCACATTTTAAATTATCACGTCTACTCACACACTCTTTTGAAAATTCTATTTTTGCGCTTTTTTAAATTCTTGCACCTATTGAATTTCGCGCCTTTTTTGTTTCAAATATTAGTTTAATCGAATTAAAACATAACCAATTCAAAGTAAATTTTTTAAATAATAAAAGAATAAATAAAGTATTGGTTTTTAAACTCTTGTTAAAATTTTGTAACCGATAATGAAATATAAAATATAAGATCTAACAAGTACCGAAAAAAACGTACAAAATGAGCCAATGCAAGATAAATTTCGATAATCTTTTTATTTGTAAAAAATTAAAAACAGTAAAATTCAGTCATTTTTCCATAAAAGATTTGATTATAAAACATTGCTATAACAATGAAATTGTAACTTCTGATATCCTTAGTAAATATGCCAAGTTTTAGTTTGCAAGTGTGCACAATGTAAAAAAAATTTCTTTATTTTTACTTGTCCCAAATTAAAATATCTTTAGGGATAACGAAGAATAAACTAAGCTGACTGATTCAAGGTGACACACTTGTGCGCTGTCATACGTGATCGAGCGCAGTCGTACGCGCGTATGTGCCAAGGACCTAACACTCACTATTGATACCATTTCAAAAGCTAAGCTTATTTATAAAAGTCTTTAAGAATTTAACTAATTAAAAATGCATTTTTTCATTTTAACTAAATTTTAAGCATAAACAATATTTTTTCTATCAACATAATAACCTATGTTCTTGTGATTCGTTACACTACCCTAAATGAAACAATCGTTAAGTGCATTTCTTGATAAGAGAATACCATGTTTTACAGCTCTGCTAAATAGTTCTGTTACGTAAAGATATATGTATAAGTATTCGTTAGATCAATATTGATCGCGCGAAATAAGACGTTCAGTGCACCGTCCGGTCTTCACCTGTAGCTACAATTTTAAACAAGTTAAACTTAAAACGTCTAAAAAACTTCGTACAATAAAATACAGTTACTTAATTTTTTGTTAAAGAGTTGAATTTGTCGTTCGTGGTAATTTTTAGATGAATGTTTAAAATAATTGATCTTTTCTGAACCAATAATTATGATTATTATGTTTATACCATTACCGTTAAACCAATACTATCTTTAATTATTAGTTTAAAATTTAAATTGCTAAGTCTTGAAAAAGGCGGTTGTTAAGACTGCCGAAATGTTGACTAATGACAGTTTACATAAAACTGATTTAAAACAACTTGGTTCGGCAATTATTTTAACCTTTCATCTATTTTATGTATTTAATTAACTGCGAGAAGTAACTACAGAAAATCTGTGTAGCTGGACGAAATTTAACATACATTTTATGTTCAATTTCTTCCAAATTTTTAACTGTGTAGTTTCAGACTACTTTTTCTACATTATTTTCTAAATATTGACGTATAAAAAATTTTCGATGGAACATCGGTGGGAATTTTAACTACATCTTTTATTTCGGTTAAAAAGCTCAAATCGATGATTCCTCTCATTAAAAACTTGCAAATAGTCTGCGATGATGCATTGGACCCTGAATATGATTCTTTGCAGTAAGAAAACCCTTCTGGCTATGCGAACGGCTCAATGCGTCAGAGCGTTAATGGCTGCTTCGTTGGGGGATCACGAGGAGAGAGAAAGAAAGAACGAGCTTTCTACTTTCCGGAGAGACAGTGTCCCCGCTTTAATCGTAAATTATTAAAAAGGTAATTCATGAGGAGCGAGTTTGCAATGTAGGGACGCTTTTAATTTTCAAGGCGGTGCCAATTTACCTTTTCTCTTGCTACATATTGCAAAAATAATTAATTTAATTAAAAAAATATTATGTTAAGAATATTGAACAAAGAAATATTAAATATGTAAATTAATTAAATATGTAAATGTTTACGAATTACGCTTTCGGTTTATAAAATTCTTTGCATTTTTAAGTTTTTCACCATTCTACTGTCTTGAAAGAACGGTGGAAACCTTAGAATAATAGAGAGCTTAAAAAATCCAAAGAATTTAGAAGAGAATAAAGTAACAAAAAGCTTAAACACTCTAGTTTCTAATTTTTTGGGAATAAACTAAAATTTATTTCTCGCAAATTTAGAAATAGTATACCACTTTATGTCGATTTTTCAGAGAAATAAAGTGGCTATATTATAATGAAATTAGAAATTAAATAAAGCTGACTGAAGACTTGCGAAATGAATTAGAAAATATACGTTCTAACTTAAATATATACATACACGATGAAGGACAGGAAAAATGGATAACAAAAATAACGTTGTAAATTTACTGCAAATTTATTGCTGACCGATTTCAACGAGGTACACCAAACGCATGAATTGTTTGGACATGAAATTATGTGACTTTGAAAAGTGTATTGACGACATGACGACGCATCTGTTGGATTGTTGAATACTTGGGCCCTCAAAGCGTTAACGTCAGAAAGCCTTTTGATAAAGTGATTGCTTCGATCGTGATCGTTTCTACACCTTTTCTGTGGCCCGCTTCGCTAGATCATGCTAATGTTTACAGGTAGTAGAGACCGTTTCGGTAGTAGGGCGTGTACGATGGTGCATAGCTGGGAAGGTAGTTGTAATACGGGTAGTAAGAGCTTGCAATGTAAGGTGTCGTGAGGATCGCGCCTGGTTTGGGCTCGGGAGCAGGTGCTGGTACTGGTGCCGGTGCTGGCGCTGGTGAGGCGGCGGCGAAGGCCAGGATGCAGGCGAGCAAGAACTGAAAAATTAATTACAATTTACTTTTTAGTCGATACAATACAATTTTTCTTGTATATTGTTAAATAAATACTAACAAAGAGTGGAATCCATCTCATGAATTACTATGAAACTTTACAAAATTATTCTTTATAATTGTAATATAATATACACTTCCCGGCATTTTATCGGCTGGACTTTAAAATTTCGAATACAATCCATTTAATCATATTAGGCCCAAAAGCATGGCTTGACTATTTCTATAGCTTGGTCAAGATATTTAGCAGAGAATTATTTAAAAAGCCAATTTAAAATACCAGAAGCAAGCTTTTATTTGAATCACTTTGCAAAGTTTCATCTAAATGTTTGATCCGGAGGTGGAGTCCTCTCCTTATAATTATGGTGTTAGTGTGATTAACAAAGAGATATTTTCAGTTACTGGTAAAAATTTGTTTCTTGTTGTGTCTTTAAGTAATAAAATATAACTAACAAATCTGTATTTTGACTTCTTTTCACTTGAAGTTTTATTATTAATCAATAATCTTTAATCAAATAATAGTGAAGAGTCGATTAAAATAGTTTTCTTAATCTAGATTTAGAAATAAAAAATATTGAAATTTGAATCTGTTTTAAATTTTTAAATCATATTTCATCACTTACAATTACAATTAGATGTTAATGAAATTCATTGTACAATTAGACTTTAAATTTGTTTATCAAATTTGAAAGCATCTTCGTATAAGTATGCTTTAAGTTGATATACTCAATTCAAATCTGTAAAATATCTTGTAAAATATTGCTTTATTACTATTTTATTTGAAAGTGACAATTTTGTTTTCGTTTTATATGAGTGAGTTAGAAAAAATTAAACTCAAACTGTTCGGCTTTAAATAGTATTTAAAGCGACTAACTTTCTTCAATCTTAGACAATGAAAATAACTATGAACAATTGATAGCTGCTACTAAATACTTACTAGCTTGAACATCTTGAGAAAGTTTAGATCACTGTTACTCGATGAGAGAACACTGTGCTGAGCTGTGGCAAGTACGGTCCTTTTATATGATTCTTGGACTGTGGAAAAATGGTGTTACCGTTTCGTTTTATTCGTATTTTTGAACCAGCACCAGTATGTCTTCTTAAGAAGCAGCAACAACAGCAGACACTCCCCCCGCTGTAGCCAATGTGCGCGTGACTTGGTATATGAGAAAAATCGGCAAAGACCGGTATTTTCTCAAGGATCAAGTGGGTGCATCAATACCGCTCTGTACGTTCTACCTGTTATAATTATATCTGCTAACTTAAGGTACTGATTTTTGTAGAATTTTTCTTCTTTAATTATAAATATTTAAATATTCATAAAATATAGTTTCTTGTATTTTTTCTTTCTTGTATATTTTTATTGCAAAAAGAAAAAGCTTTATAATTGTGATTTTTGCAGGTTTTAGAATCATACACTGATGTTTATAGAATTAGCGTTTCAAAATATATACTATAATAGAAATATAAAATCTGAGAAAATGTGATAGTGACAAAAATATAAAAAAGTATTTTTTATTTGTAGGAAATTTGGAATAAATTTAATATGAAATTCATATTAACTCACAGTTTTTGTAATTAAGCATATTTTATCATATTTTTCAAAGATATTATATTAACACAAATATACTTAATAATATTTTTTTATATAATTACATTCTTATATTTATTTACGTAAAATGTTCTATTGCTTTCTCAAAGAGGAAGGATTCCATGGCTTTTAGAGAGTCAACTACATTTACAAAAAAAAGTCCGTTCGTGTGTGTGTGTGTGTGTGTGTGTGTGTGTGTGTGTGTGCGCGTGCGAGCGTGCGTGCGTGCGTGCGTGCGTGTGTGTGTGTGTATGTGTGTGTGATATTTCCCGTCGTGCTTTCCAAAGTACTTGAATCTTTACCAAATTTTATGTGCACATTGGTATTATAAAATAATTTCATTAATTATTTTGCAGAAATTAATGTTGTAATAGTTCATTATATTCTAACGCCAGCTTTTGATTACAAAGTTTGTATTTTTCAAAATTTACAAAATTTAAGAATTGAAAACTATTTGATATAATCGTTTGATATTTATATTGTAATTGTAACTTTGTCTTACTTAGAACTATATTTTTTTAGAAATTATCAAGTTATTTAATGTATTTTTTTTTAAGAAGAAAATGTGAAATAAATTATTTGTTTATTTTTTAACATTTTTGATAAACCATCCGAATGGAAATAAAAATGGTAAGCCCCCGAACGTTTTTGTACGTTTTCGTACGATTTAGTACGTTATGGTTAAAATTGGAACATTTCGCACGGAAACGTACGGAAACGTCCGGAAACGTGCGATAGCGTGTACGCTATATACTGTAGCAACGTGTGAAAATGAACAATTTATTAAGGGGACCCAACACCTTTAAAACCTGAAAAGTAAAAAGTTTATTATTTTTAATATTTAACTAAATTTTTGAAAAATTAAAATACCTTTTGAAAGTAGAAGCTCTCCTAATCAGTCGATGAGCCTTCGTATCCAAAATTCCTGCCCCGTAAGGTTTCTCTTGACCAGTTCGATGAAATTAACTTTTCTATATTTGAATTTTTATATTCAATAAATAAATTGTCTTTATATTCCCACCCATTTAATTTTATCCATTTAAACTTTAATACAAAATCATTGAAATTAAGTTCAGATGGTAACATATGCCGAAACTGTTGACTATTCATTGATTCCCTGAGTTTCAAATTTTGCGAAGGACCAAAAATTGCTGATTTTTCCAAAGAAGTATTTAATAACAAATTGTATGCAAAATACAACTGATTTTTTTTGCTAAATATAAGGGAAGATTTATTCTGTTCCTGGAACTGTGGGCGTATATAGCTAACGTCCTATGCTTAGCCTCGAACCTCATATACCACGTATTCACGATGGGACCAATTTCTGTCATTAAATCTGCATAGTGCAGTAAATAGTGGTGCTTTGGTTTCAGAATTTCCGTAGGAAATAATTTTAATCTTTCAGATAAATACGTTTCAACCAGTGAGTGAAGATGACTTTTTAACTCAATCTGAAAGCTTTTTGACATTATAATATCTGTTAACTCTCTTAATATTATGTACCATTTCCAAATAGGGTTATCTTCTGGAATCAAATCTCCAATTAATAATGGTAAATAAATAATCAAAGATAACATTTCTGAAGCATACATTGATACATTTTTATTACGTAACTGAGCCAAAGAAATGGGATGAGATCTGTCACATTCATGTGTACCGTAATGAAAGTTTACAATTCGGCTATTTATCATGTCTAAAGTTATAGATGTTGTGTCAATAAGACCTTGAACCGCGAGAGCCATATCATATCTACATACACCGTTCAATCCATCGTGCATCCAATCGGCACTCCTATTTTCAGTTACATGATAAGATTTTAATCTATTACAAATACATTCAGAAACAATTCCAGTTTCTTTAGGATTATTTTTTTCGATATCAGATTTATAATTAGTACGATTTCGAATAAGTGCTGGATCTATTTCTATAGATTTTCTCAAAACTTCTTTTATAATTTTGCAAAATCTGCATGGATGATTTGAGCTAAAACTCTCAATAAAACCTAAAGCACAATGCAATCCTAAATTGTCCCCTACAAAAAGAGCTAACGCAAAATAAACTTGGTGTGATTCACCGCTTACATTTAATATTAATCCGTTGCTTTCTAGCTCGGCTAAATCGTCGATTAGTGTTTGAAATAATTGTTGTAAACCAAATTTTACTCGCTCAGAAGTAAGAAATAAATATGCAATAAAAATTGATGACAATTATCCAAGAAGTTCTTGCGGAAAGCTCATTATTGTATAATAAATTGCACCAATCTTATTAATAGATTTATCCGGACCTACTAGGTTATCGACATCAAAATCATCATAGTACAACATTAAGGGTATTACGAATTTGTCAGGATAAAGTTTTTTTATTTTTAACCATAAATTACCATCACAAATATTTTTAATGACCTTGCAAGATAAATTTTGATTCAAATCATTCATGTATGTCTGTAGTGTATTAAAATTTTCTGAAATCTCTAAAAATCGCTTTAATGTAGATTTTATATCTATATATTGTCCGAAGATACTGATGTTATCAAAATATTCATGACCTGTTTTGTCATATTTGGATCTCCGTTCTTCGCCAATCAAATCATTGCTTGGAGGTATGTAATATCCTCCTTTTTCCAAGTAAGCAAGTTGCTTATATTCACTGTCAAGATCATGCAATGGTTCTTTTAAATCTTTAAATAATTCTTTCACTTTGGTGCCTTCATGATCATCTAAATAATCAACTATTTTATTTTCTAGCATTGGCAATATTCTATTCATCAAAAAATTTTCAATGACCTCTTCAATTATTGTAAACACGATAGAACGAGGAAGTGATTGAATGCTATATAATTTTGAAATCAATTTTAAATACTCAAAACTAATGTTTCTTTTGAAAAATTTACTATCCTCGTCAAAATTTGTATTTGAACTTGATTTACTGAACTTGATTTACTTTGCATTACACATTTACTATAGTTGTAATTATGATATTCTATATCCATAGGCTCGAATTCCAAATAATTATTCTCATTCTCAGATATTTCATTTATAAATAAGTTGTGCTTTTGACGTAAATGTCTGAGAAACATTTGTTTTGTCGAGCATATTCTATAACAATTATCCTGTCTACAAACATATTCATGCGATTCGTCATACCCGTGAACAATATTACATAATGATTTATTAAATTTGAAAGTGTTTTAATTACAGTATCGCAATGATGGCAATGAAACATTTTTATTTCTAATTTTGTGTCACAACAAATATAAAATAAACTTTCTATTACAAAAAAGAATTAATAATTAATGATTATAATTAATAATTTTGAATTAAAAAAAAATTATCGCATTTATAATGTTTTACATTAAGAATAGAAATGAAAAGGAGGACATAATTTTTATAAACAATAGATTTTGTTTTTGAAAACAAATGAATAAATAGTTAGAAATACTAGTAACTTTATGCGAACAAAAATTATTCTAGGCGCTACTAAAAAAATATTGAAACAATTTTTTTCAGAGTTAACACACATATACAAACAAACTTTGTTCGGACCTTCTTTCTACAAACTTCAATCAAGATTTACTCAGTCCATTTTTCTTATAAAACACATAGACAATCATTTTGCATAGATAATTAATTATTCATTAACATTAATTGAATAATTTAATTTTGTTTTCTACGGCTACTTTTAATTTTTATTGCATGTTTAATTTCATTCTGAAGTTGCTTAGTAATAGAGATTGATTTGTCAAATGATGTATGTACGTCGTATAATTGATTTTGTAATAAATAAGACAGTTGCTCGCAATCTTTTGGATATAGTAAATTAAATACTATATGTAACTTCATATAAATATCTAAAGCTGCAGTACTACAAGATGCACGCCACAAATTATCGTTCAGGCTCACGTAAAAAGTTTCAATAGAATTAATTTCTTTGCCTACAAGTACGATGCAAGGCTGAGTCGATTCACCCCATAAATCGTAACGGAGCTTACGAACTTTAAGTGCAGTTTCAACAGTATTATGTACCTGCGGAAAGAAACATTTTAATAAATATAAAAAACATATTATGACAATACAATAAATTCAATCATAAGCAGATCTAATTATATTTTTTAAGATATACGTTTGAAATGTTCCTTGAAAGATCTAGATATTAAATCTATTACAAAAAAAATTTGATTTTGTGTATGATATAAACAATTATTGATTTAAGATGATAAATTTTCTATATTTATTATTTTTTAAAAGCAAAATTAATATAAATAAAACGTTTTTTAAGTATAGTAACAAAGTTTTTAAATAGTTTTAGCTTTTTGATCATACAATTCATTGTTTAAAAGATTTCTCTTACAAATACATTTTTATTAGAAAAAATTATTGACATTCATTGCGCATTATCGGGTTAACATAAATGAAAGAATGTGTTTACCTTGGTCCACAGAATAAAACCTTCGGAGCACTCTTCTATGGAAGGCTTAATTGTCCCATGCTTTTTTGTTCTAATTTTGCTTTTTGGAGGAACTAAGTACGGCAGTAACATTAGTCTAAAGTCATCAAGATTTTTTTCTTTTTTCGCCAATGCTCTTTTGTAAGTCTTACACAATTCAACGCCTACTTTATGCCGTATGGTACTTGCGCTCTAATATCGTACAACGTGGTAAAAAATGTTTCCCAATGTTTTTCAATAATAAGCTCTTTCTGTGGATATAATCGAAAATGAATCTGTAAAAATGCAAACGAAAACACTTATAATTTATTTTTGGAAATAATATTTTTAATTGTAAAATAATCAATAATATTCTATTTAAATTACCAATTTAGGGCCTAAATTGGATTGCAATATTGGCCAGTTATTCTCAATCACATCTTTTAAATCTCTTTGAGCAAATTTATTTTCATGTATTCTACAATCGAATGTCTCATTCCGATACTTTTGAACATCCTCCCATGGGTTTCGATTTTTCTTTAACCATTGAATTTTCACTTCTATATTCTCTGTAGTCTCTGTTAATCATATATTTTTATAAATCATAAGTTGAAAAAATATTAATATAAAAAATAAAAAATGTTAATTACAGTTGTACAGATAAGAGCTACAGGAAATATTAAGGAAATATGCAAGGGTCGAGTAAATATCTCTACAGAACATTTTACGAGAACCTACAAATTATGTCGTAAACATAAATTAAATAGGTCGGGAAAATTTTTTTTCGAAAATATTTAGTTTTATAATAAGCTGATTCCGAATCGATTTTTTTGAAAAGTTTCACTAACTTTGTTAAAAAAAATTATACACTCACTCAAAAAAATACTTGGGAAGTACAACATATTAATTTGTTATATTTACCAATTGACTTTGGCATCCAGGACCTAACCAATTAATTGGTAAA
>JAPYZA010004216.1:0-14629 GCA_030522685.1 Eupelmus azureus | reverse complement strand
GATTTAATTTAATGGAGTTTTTCGGTTTGCGAGATAAGGGCGAGCGCATTGGGCGGGGAGGGTGTTAATGACCTTGAGAGTGCTTTCTTTTGTTCTTGCAGGGTTATGGTTTTGGGAGATCGAAGTTGATTGGACGCGTTGGGCTGTTAATTAATTTCTAGTTTGTTTAGTAAGTTTTTTTTTATTTCTGTTAGACGTTCTTTTGTAAAATATTATATCATTTTGCATGTGATGATTTATATTTACTTTTTATTGATTAGCTACAATTTTGAAAATAAAATGGCTTTAAAATTTAGGACTGTGTGGGTAATGGAAACAATTTTTTTTCAAAAGCTACAATTTTGAAAGAAGGTGCATACATGAAATCGGTATTCTTAGACCGGCGATACGTTGTAAAATAAAGAACTTCCAAAAGTAGATACATTTGGAATGTTTAATTTAAAAAAATTAAAAGTTAGTTAATGTTATTAAATATATGAATAGTTTTTAACAATCAGTAGGACAGTTATCCTTATAGGACACATTATCCTTCAATTAATAAAACACATTCTGAAATAAAAAATAAATGAAAATTTGTTTTGAAATACTTTTTTCCTTTCATGCTTCAACGGCCCACCACTTGACCGAACCACCGGCGAAGAATACCTTTTCCTCATAACGTTTTCATCACTCAAAGCCATCGAAAATTAACTCTAATAAATCGGCTCCGCGTACTCCATCAAAAGACACAAGCCATCACACCAGACTCACACAAAAGCCTGCGCTATGTTGGCAAAGCACTCGTCCTTTGTTTTCAAAACAAAGCTCTCTCGATCACTTTTCTCTCACTCTTCCTCTCCCGCGCACCTTAATTATCCTGGCGATCGAAAAGTTCATCAAAGACTCCCTCTTCCTCTCTCGCAGCTCTCCTTCATCTTCGTCTCGCGCGCGCAAGCGCACATATACAATTTCGTGACGATGCTCAGGCTTGCTTGGGCGCTTCGGGGTCAAGGATGCGCCCGCAGCCAAAGCTGTTCCCACGCGCCCGCGGCTCAAGCGCACGAAACTTACATATACCTCCTGAGCGCAATTATTCGCGCGGCACGGCTTTTGCGTGCGTAATGCGCGTATAAGAAGAGCGCCGCTGCTGCAGCTCGTGCCGCGCGCTTCTATTGAGATTGCAAGCTGCCCAGAAGGGGGATGGGGTGAACAATGCGAGCCTCTCGTGCTGCCGGGCTATTAGAGCCTGGAGATGGAGATTTCAGGGGATTTTGAGGGATCGCTTATCGGGGGAGGTTACGCGAGTTCCGAGGATTCGTGGCTAGCGATCGATTCGACTTTTTATTTTACTTTTTTATCGGTTTTCAATATAATGAGGGGGTTGCTTTAAATGTTCCGAAAATTAGTATCGAAACAAGACGGATCGCTCGCTCGTGAATAACGTTTGTTTAGAAAGAGAAAAAGGTTACGCACAAATTTATGTAATCTCAAGATCAGTCTCATCAGTAAGAGCCGCGTAAAAAGCCTCATCCAATTACATAAATCGCAGCTTTAAATTAAGTCCGAGCCGTTCCCGTCCGCATCTACTGCGCCGGAACGATTTAACACCTGCGCCCGGACTATACACAATAATCCACTTCCTCCATTAATCCGAATTGAATTCCCGGCGCGCCGCATACCTCGGCAGCTTGCGCAAAGATAATAATCGTCATAACCGGGCCGCGAAGCAAAAACCGGGACGTCGACTAATAATAATCGGCGCTCATATTTCTCGAAAACGCGTGCGCGTGCTCTATGCCGTGAAGCCGGCCACTTGCATTTTCATCTTCGCGAGGGAGAGGGCAGGGATTGATAAACGGCAGGCATAAATCGAGCGACTGCGCTGGCTCTTCTCGTTAAAATGCAGTGCTACCTGTTCCGCGCGCGCGCGCGCGCGTGGGGCTATATACTTGCTTTTAAAACAGTGTTGCGCCGAGGCACGGCGGGTGACTCGCTCTTCTTTATCGTTCAGAGGCTGTGGCATAGTAGCGACTGTGTGGTGGAGTGAATGGGAATGTGAGCTTGCGAATGATGGTTGTAGGTCTAGTTGGTGCTGTGTGTTGATTTCATAAGGGTGATGGATTGCTGATGCAATAGAATTTTAGATTGTTTAACGTGTAGAAGTGTGAGCGTCGCGAGTGAAAAATGATTTGGGATATGGATGTTAAAATTTAGGGATGAATAATGTATCTAATTGCTTACGATTTACGATATGTTAATTTTATGCGGTACGACTTGATGCGTCAGACCTTCGATGTTCATAAGCTAGTCCTATTATACAATCTTTTACATCTTTATCGAATAATCCGCAATCAAACTTATACCGCAAACCAAAATCACATGAGTTTCACCGTTCGCTAAGCAAAAAACATAAAATTATTTTCTCTTTATAAACATCAACAAATTACACAGATTACTCAGTCACAGCATCACTTTCCCAGCATTCCGCAAAAGCCTCCGCCTCCAAAACCAGCAATTTCGTCCCTAACCCTCTCAACGCTCCACACCAAAACTGCGCCTCTCTTTCCCATCCTTATCCCACCGAGTCGTCTTATCCTCGCGCGCTTCGATACATGCGTGGGCGTCCCGACACGTCCTCTCGTTATATCGCGTCCTCCTCTCGTTATTCTCATGCAGATCGAGACCCGGTGTCCCGTCTCCTCTCGCCTTCTTTCCCTTGCAAATTCAAGGCGCGCGCGCGCGAGCGCCTCTCCTTAGTATATGCATTTTTGCTCCGAGCGCCCTTTCTAATTGCCCGTAAGCTTCTATGCTAATTCCAGCGCGAGAGCCGGCATTGTTCGCGCGTCGCGGATTTGCATAGATTTGCGGATTCTCCCGGCGGGTAGAATGGGCTTAGAAGTGTAATTGGGTCTGTTGGGCGCGAAGTCGAGGATTTTTCCTTGGACGGTGTTAGAATGTAACGGTAGGCGCTGCTACTGCTTTTTCTTGGGCTTTCAAGGACTGTAAATGTTTTGTTTGTTGTATTTTTAGAATAGTTGACTGCTTTTTCAGATGCGGATGGCGCGTGGACTTTTAAAAAAAAGTAGCATAAACGATGCAACTCTATCATTTCTGTTATTCAAAATGTGCAGTTCCAAAATGAAGCAAGATTGGTTTTCAACTCACACGTCACTTAAGCACCGTATTCCAAATTTTTCGTATTCACCAGAGTGTGAATCGAGGTCCATCGTTCGGTATCGAAAATTGGATCTGCACCTTTAAGTGTAGCTCGATGCAGGCGGCATTGTCTCAATTTGGGGCGGCACGTCTTTGTCGCGAAGCTCGCGCGTAAACCAGATAACGAGCGCGAGCGCTGGGCGAGAGTATACTTATAGAGAAGAAAAAGTAAGAAGAGAGCAAGTTTCGACTCACACGATGCGTGGGACAAGCAAGAAATGAATGGCAGCCACATAATGGGAGAGGTAAAGGGTAGGTAGAAATTATTGATGATATTGATAATACAAAAAGTTGATTCTTGAATTTTGGGCGCTGTTTGTTTTTCTATAAATAATTTTTCTAAGGGTTAAGAATTGTTGTATGTTAAAATTCATGATGTTTTTTTTAAATTTTGATAATCTAGCAAGAATTTGTTGAAAAAAATTCTTTGCGGGAAAGCTTTCTAAGATTCATACAGAAATAAACGCGATTGAATTTCTGGCTCACTTTTCTGTTCATCATTCCATATCCGAATATTAAGAAAGAAGAGAGGAAGCCAAACGGAGCAAAGAACGAAGACAAAAAAAGGAGGTACAAGAAGAAGGCAAAGTCAAGTGAAAAAGACAGGAAGAACCCAAAGACCTCGATACCTTAAGCAGTGCGCCTTCTGGCCCCTCTCCGAAAACAAGCGCATGACACGCTGTTTCCTCCTCGCCGAATCTCTTTAAACTTTTAAAACGCGCAGTAGCACAGAAGACGAAGGGACTAACGAGCTGCAAAAAGCGCGCGCTTATTTTACTTTGTAAGTCTTTTGGAGCGTATTACAGATGTACTTCGAAAAGTTTTAAGCGATATATACGGCTTTTTTCCCGTGCAAAAAGCGCGAATCGCTTCTTGTTCTGTGAGAGCAAGGAAAATTAATGAATCATTCACAGATTCTTTTCGGTAAAGCGGATCGGCGCCGTACTGGCTTTGGGAAAAAAATTCAATGTAAGGGGCTGGAGCGACGATGATACTTTTTGGTTCTGGGGTAATGAAAAATTGATGTCCAAGTTTATATTTTAAGTATTTAATGCTGATGCGATGAAGATCTTATCGGTATTTGATTTTATTGTACAGAGACAGTAAAATGTTTCTTATTGAAAAAAATGCATGAAAACATTTTTTAATTTTAGTAAACACAAGCTTATACTAGTAAAAGTGAAGTACATAATGACAGGTATATTTGATTTAAATCTATTTTTATATTATTTTAAATGATTTGATATACCGGAAAATAGAAACATGTAACTCAGCTTTGTTAATTTTCAACTTGATAGTTCAGAAGTGACATTTATTGATCACTACAGTTGATTTTACTAAACACCTCATACCATCATACATTTACTGTACATTTCAGCCAAACAATTGAAATTTATTTGTCAGAAAAAACTACTTCTGCGAAACCGCAATAAGATTATTAAAATTTCCCAAAGCTCATTAAAAAGAGCTTTTGAATTATAATCTATATAAATAAAACTTTTTACAATGTAAATACACTAAAGCATCTAATCATAACTATACTAAAACGAAGATATAAACAATATCTCAGGTCTATAAAAAAATACTCTCTTTATGCTTTTTATGGCATAAAACCTTATATAGCATAGTCGGCACGTCCTAAAGGATCTGGAGGCTATATCCCGATTCATCTTATTAGATACAACAGCGGCAATGCGAGAACCGTAAAGACCGCGCCGGATGTGTAATAGCTCACAATAGCCGCGATGTCTCTAAATAATTTTCCGCTCGTGAATCAAAGCACCGCACGATTTACGTGAGCTCGAGGAGTAGCAGGTGAAGTAGACAAAAGGCACCACATAAGTGTTCATATAATAACTAACTACTGCGCTTTATATACCGATATCACTGCAAAAGCAAGCTAATATTTATTATCGTCAGATTTTAGTATAACTCGTATATTTAACTAGATTCCAACAAGAGAAAAGGGTATATTAAGTTATGGCCGAGATTATGGTCGTATTTTTCACCTACATGAATTAGCTATATTTACAGATTAACAAATATATAAAATACATAATAAAAGTATAATTTATTTTATAAAGTACAAATTCGTAGCGCTGATAATATTTTATTTACATAACATTTCTCCAGCACTAAAATTAACCAAGTATTGAAAAAAGCTTACGCGAAAGGCGTAATCGTCGATACCGGCCATCAAATTCATTACTATCTATAATTACCCGCGAGCCATAAAATTAACCCCCCCAGTATAAAACTACAAGCATCCAGTCTGAAACCCTCGCGCGATCATCTCCGTCCTAACGATCCGCGCATAAAACATACACAAGCTTTTTTGCCCGGCCGGCCTAATTCAACACTAAATAAAACTTGTCGCGCTGAGACCTCCCCATTAAATCTCGACGAAGTGGCAGGTGCGCTCGCGCGCGGCGGCAATCAGTCGGCAGTCAATCCGGCGTGTAACGAATTTCAACGAGGCGGCGGCGTCGGCGCTCTTATCACAACGGCATTCACATGCAAATGCAGCCGGCGTTCCGCGCGCCGCCGACACGGGGACTAAAAAGGCGCGGAGGGAAAAGCGAGCTTTTATTGGCTAATAAAACGCTGACGCGAGATGAATTGATCGATTTTCGCTGCCATTTAAAGAACTTAATTTTCCTATCGCATAAATATCTGCCCGAGCGCGTATCGCGCTTTGTCCGCAATGTTTTATCTTTGAAAAATGCGAATTTAATTTGTACTGCTTACTCGCGGATCGATAAATAATTTTAATGAAAAGCTTTCCGCTGCCGTAGATAATGGACCTAGACCGCTCAACATTCTTTGTTAAACGATCGCGTTCCGACATTATTGTTATTTTACATATCGTAAATCCTCATAATTTATTTACAAGAAACTCAACAAACAGTTTAACGCAAACACTCACTTGCTACCTTATCCATTTGTCCAGCTCATCCTTAGCCTACGCCACCAAGAATCTTTCTCTCCCATCAGATCAATCCGCTACCATCGACCCTCTTCACATATCCACAGGACTATCCATCCTCGTCGCGGTCACCCCAAGGGATCGCAGCGGAACACGTCGAACAAGCAGGATGCATATACGGTCGGCAAAAGCTGCACCGCGTCGCCGATCGCCTATAAAAGTAGCGCACGGAGAAATGCTAATCGATATAAAGACGTACTACGGGCTTTTACTTTTCCCTCGCAATTTGTCCTCGGCTCTCTCTCTCTCTCTCTCTCTCTCTCTCTCTCTCTCTCTCTCTCTCTCTCTCTCTCTCTCTCATCGGGCCAAAAGTATAAGATCCGTTTACGGGTGCCTTTTTTTACCGGGCAGAGTAAAGCGGAGGCTTAAGGAGATGGTACACAAGAGAGTTTTGTCGAGGAAGAAGAAGCTTTTTTTCGGGTCGATGAGATGCGCGACGGATATTTTTTCAGGATCCTTTCGCGAGAATCGACGGCACAAAGGGCTTCCGTTTTGGTAGTTTTGAGGAAATGAAGAGAGCGGTACACGGTTCTTTTTTCATCACTTTCGAGGAGTGATGAATATGCAGTACTTGAATTATACGTACAAATTGAAGCTACATGAGAGATGCGCTCGAGATGGATCCATGATAAATACGCGGGGAATTCGGGTACATGAATCTTCAATTTTCATATGTTGTTAAGGCTGTACTTGTTTTTTATCCGCCATAAATAATTTAAGAGAATAAATTTAGTGAAAGATTGGAAACTCAAGTCAGAATAATACCTTTCTAGAGAGAGAAACTTTAAAGTTAATTGCCACAAGTTCTTTCAAAAAAGGGGTAAATCAAAGAAAAAGATTATAAAACTATAGATAAAAGAAGCTTTACTTTGAGCTTTTATGCTTTGAAAAATATTGATTCTTTAGAAAATTATAAGTGATTAAAGGTAACAGAAAAAAGTACTAAATATTCAATACATATTCAAAATACAATTGACGTCAACATAAAGTGTAAGTGAGTAAGGGCAATAATATCAATTCATTAAGTATAATATTATTATGTATTATAATATATTGTATTTAATAGTTAAATATTATATATTATCTCAGTGTTTTGTAGTTATTTAATTAGATTATCCTGGCCCGGTAGATAATCAATATTTTTTAAAGAACAATTTATTATCGAAAATCTCTTCCTATAATTTTATCATCTTTTTCAAAACTTCTTTGAAATCTCTTTCTTACACTCACGGCCTCTTTTTAGTCGATCACGGAACTAAAATCAAACAACCTCAAAATAAAGCTTGTGACAAAAAGCTCCTACTAGCCAAAAGCACAAAGCTTACGATCAACCCTCCCCCTCCTTCTCACCATCATCAAAAGCAACTCCTCAATCCCACAACAAAAAGGCGCTCGTAATCCCGCGTCATCATAGCATCCTCTCTCCATAGAAAATCACTCGCGGCAGCAGGCTTGCTTTTATCCCCGCTTGCGACGAAAATTGCTCCTCCGCGCGGCCCTAATTAAAAGAGCCTTGCCGCTCGCTCTCGCGGATGATTAATGCGCCGTAAATAATAACTAAATATCCCGGGCTAAACGAGCGCGTTGTCAAGCGCGAGAAAGAGAAAGAGATGCCCTTTCGCGTCTAGGCCTCCCCGTCGCGCGCTCTAAACGAAAAGCATCTGGCTCGCGCGGGAAGATACACTTGCGCGCGCGCGAGCGATGCGATTATCTTAATAGCGCGCGAGAGAGCGGCTCTAATGAATAGCGAGATTCTTGCAGCGTGCGTTCTCTCTTGTTCGCGCAGTTGTATGAGCGCCTACGGGCGCACGCAACGCGTACTTATACTCGTATACAGAGCTTGTGTACAGCTGCTCGTGCGCTTCTATATATGCCAAGTACTCACCCACATATACAGTGATGCGCGCAGGTATATATACACGAGCTGGGATTTAATATCTCTTTCTCGTTTCGCTCGCTTTTTTTTTCAGTTTGATTCCGTAGCGGTAGAAGCGAGAGGGAAAAGATGGAGTCAGTCGGAGGTAGGAGATACGTGGAGAGGAGAATTAAAGTCGAGATGAAAGGTATAGTGGCGAACGGCTCCGTCTCTTTCTGTGTGTCATGACTTTACGTTCTCGCTTCTGCTTCTCCTCTGCTTCGTGAGTTCCTCGTCCTGGGTATATGTGTGTATGCGACGGAGCGGCGATCCGGCAGCTGGTCACCGCGCGGCCAGGAAGCTAGAAAAATTGATGGAATAGGAGAGAGAGGGGGGGTCGTTGGGCTCGCTTACGATGTTTATGGCGCTGTAAATGGATAAAACTGTATATTTTTTCCTGTAATCAAGAAGTACCAAGTTTCGAGGAATGCTTTTTAGCGCAAGTCCAAATCCATCTGGTGGGGTGAAAAAATCATGCAGCTAATCATTTAATTGTCAAAGACTAGAAACTCATAAATCATAATTGCACGCACCGAAAGTAGTTAAACTAGAAATCAATAACGACTGGATTGTCACCTACGAGCGACTACGGTCAGCATTCCAGAATACCGAAACTTTCATCAAAAGTATCCCCACAAAACAAGGCCGACCATCCAAAAAAAAGCATAAAGATAAGCGCCGCAGGAGAGATATAAAAGCCAACTACCATCGCTTGGCCATCGTAAAAAAACCAGCCGCGGCTCTCCTATAATTGACAAATAGCTTCTCGCTTAAGGAATCCGGTGTGCGCGCATATACGGCTCAATCGAGCGGCCTGGCATTAATGCCGATCAACGGCGTCATCCTCGACGAGCCGTCCCCTTCCGGCTGTCGCCGTATGGAAAATCACCTTCTGATGCTTCCCGTGACGGGATCCTGCCGATATATAGTCGGTGATAGATTTCGCACCGATGATAAACCGTATGTCGTCGTGGTGATTTTTTGCGTGTTGATCCCGTGTGCTTGTAAATGAGTTGGTGACGCGAGCGGCTGGTGTAATGTTGAAAATTACGTGGCGGTGATGAGCTGGCTGTAATTGTTTGGGTCTTGATTATGCGAGTGTCGCGTGACAAAGATGGCTTGGTATTGAGCGTCGCGTGAAAGTTTATAACGCGCTGTTCGATTTTAATTGAATTTAACGTTTTCGGCGCGGATCTTATTACTCGGCATTATCGTTTAAAGGAAAGGACTTTTTAATTCCGGTTTAATGAAGCAGATTTAAGTGTATCGTACAAGCTTTCATGTATATTATACACGTGCTTAGTGTTCGCGTCAACAACGAGTTCAATGTCCCCGTAGTGGTCAAATACATCTTAACTAATTAACATCTCTTTGCGATTATTACTTCCACCAATCTTCAATATACATTGCCATCGCCCAAGTTTTATCTCCACCTATTCAAAAAAAACTTATAATCACAGCATCTTATCTCACAGATCAATCTAAACCCCACATCTAATTTTACACCAGCGTCTCAGCCTTATCTAACACCTACTAAAAAGCAGCACGCACACAGCACCACAATACACAGGGCAAAAAAGACGAAGGGACGAGCTGAAAATGGGAGGCACGAAGCGGCTTCCCGCGCACCTACTGGCTGCTTCCTTCCACGGACTTTCCGTGAAAATAGCTCGGCACGCGCGCCTGCGAGATATGGACTTCAAGAAAACGTCGCACCGCTTTAGAATGTAAATACGCCGGCGGCGATCGATCGCGTTTCTTTAAGGAGCGCGCATCATGGGGGACGCCTAATTTGGCGAAGACGTTGATTCGAGATCGCGATCGAAGGCTAAAGGCTGTCTCTGCTCTTTTTTTTTACGGGCCGGTCATTTGCATTTGTATGCGTCTGTTTGCGCGCGCGTGCGGCTTGGGAAAAACGGCACTGGAGCAGCTGCGCTCTTTTTGCGGGCTCTGTGTGTCGTTTGGCGTTGGACGCTGGACGGATAAATTGTGAGTAATTGAAAAACGAAAGTATGTGTGTTTTAGGAGTAATTGTTTTCGAGTAAGTAGAGAATGAATGTATGTTTCTCATAGCATAAAAATCCAAGTGTAGTTAAAACCTAACCAATCACTCAGACAAAAATGTTATTGCCTCAATAAAATATTTAATCATACAATACAAAATTAAATATTTAATTGCGCTGATCAAGCTAGTAATCATTTCAATTGAATCTCAGTGTAGTCTAAATAATAATAAGATAACTTAGTTAGATCCTTACTGGGGCTTATTTAATTTTCCATTCGAAATTATGAAAAAAATGACTCCAATTGGAATCCAGCCATTTATGTTTCCAAAATATTGACTCCTCGCATTAAAATTAATAACTGAAATAAAAAATACTCATTCAAGATTTACCAAACACTAGCGTAAAGTTCCCAGAACCTTTTCAACCACGAAGCTTCGATTACATACCTCCTCATCATCCCGAGGCAGATATACACCCGAGAAAAACTCGATATCGCGTCCCGAATACAGCAAGCGCGAGAATTTTTACGACGAACCGAATAATGGGCCTTTAATTGCGACTGGCAGGCCGCGCCTGATTAAGCAGTAAATTCGGCGCTACGCCCACGGGATCGCCGCGAATTCGAATAAATTTTTAAAGCACGGTGCGAGATTAAGGGGGGGAGTTATCGTAAAGGTTGAGCGTGAGTTTAATTCGCGCTATCGAAACGCGGAGAGGTTGGAAGTTTCGGTTTTGATAAATCTTTTGATTTTATTGGCGAGGTTTTTTTATATATATTGGGGTAATTAAGATTACTTGGATTATTCGGGCTTAACGAATGGCTTCGTTTTTAATCTTGATTTAATGAATAATATAATAATAATAAAGGCCTGGTGTACTTCCGCAATGAGTTGCTGGATTTTCGGTCGTTAGTGGAACAGTAGCATGATAATTTTTATTCTTTTATTAGCCATTAAGGGCGTTGCTGAAGTTAACAAATATAATAAAATAGCTTTGGAACAATATTGAATGGACATTGCGACTTTCGGATATTTAACTGGGGTTTACTGTTTTTCGAAAAATCACTAATTATAAGGATTGCAAAATAATTGTTTGATATTGGATGTGTTTCTGAGTTTATTTTTTAAGTTATTTATGGATCATTATTGGCAGTATTAAAATCGATACGATGTGTAAACATCAATAAATTTCTGTTGTAATTGATTATTTTTAAGCAGAAAAGCACTTTTAAGGAAACAGCATTGCAATAAGAATTAAAGTTTACTGACTTTACATTAAACAAATACGCACATTATAAAATAAATCAATGTCGATAAGCCAGCCATTTCAATAATTGTTTCGATATCCTTAATTTTTTATTACTTAATAGTATTTACATAACAATAAAATATACATCATTATTTAATTATCTTTTTTTATGAAAAATGATTATAGAAAAATCTATTAATATTAAGGAATTTACTTTTAATAAATATTGATTGTTCCGTAAAACTTCAATTTCTGGAGTTTGAGAAAAAAATTGATTTTTAAAGAATCAAGATGTTATTTCACATTCAGTTTATTTCCACTGTTTCTATCTACGTTTCGAAGGGCTTATCTATATCCCTTTTCAAAACTTTAACAATAAAAAATAAAATATAGAAACATATAAATCTTAATCAATGATATGTTAAATTTTTATTTAACTGTCCTAACTTCAATTATTTATACCACTAAAAAAAGTATCCATAATAAATTCTTCATTCATCCAAGCCTAAATATTATACCTAAAAACCTGCCAGAATCGTGACGCAAGACGTATCCATTACAGCCATTAAAATCATCCTTCTGTTCAATAAAATTTAATTTCCTTACACCGATGTCGTCACGAACTTATCGCACTGCACTCGATCGTTTACTATCGCACGCGTATGCTTTTAAGACTACTGAATTATAGACAAGCTTTTAATGAGCTTGTTACCCTCCGCTCTCCAAGTTTTCGAATATGTTTACAAGATCGCAGAAGCTCGCGTCCGGTCCCATAATTTTCTCGTATTTGCTTTTCTTGCTGTTTTGGCGATCGCGAGCGCAGTCAGCCTACTACTTAAAAGCAAAAAACTACATTTGTCCACTTCACAAGATTTACTCGGCTGTTTCATTAGTTTTGCTCTCTTTACCAGCTGCAACAATTAAGCACTACAAGGTATATAGTTCGGTATAACTTCATTCGTCATAAATCAAAGCTGGATTACAGAATCGGAAGCGAAGTAATCGATTGGAACTTCGGTTCACGGGCTTCCTAGGGGCCGCTGGAAATCGATTTCGATCCAATATAATACCGAGTATGTTCAATTAAAGGCAAACCGTTTCTCGCAATTCGCTTTCCTACCAGCAACAAAATACCAGTCCGTACATATACATACAAATCAGCCGGTCCGCTCTCCAGCTTATATACAGACGTCAAAATTAAAAATACAAATCGGCGAGCGCGCGGTTACACGCGGGGCCATTAAAATCTGCGGCAGGGCCCCTTGGAAAAAAACACGTCTCTCGTATAAGTCAAGAAAGCACATCGCTACTGCGAGGGTGTGTCGGTGCGGAGAGAAACTACCTGCTAAACCGCTTCTCTCTTAGCCGCGAGCTGTCCGGTGCGCGCGCGCTCGCGTCTCCCACGCGCGTGCCGTGAATTTAAATTAAAATTAGCGGAGGGAAGCGCATTTTCGTCTGGCTCTCTCTCTCTCTCTCCTCTCTCTCTCTCTCTCTCTCTCTCGGTCTCTATTTTTATAAAAAATTATATATAAAATATTTTTATATTATATAGTGACTAGTATGAGACAGTGCAGACCAAATGTATGTGAGGCTCTAATCAAGATCTTGTAGTCTTGTCCGAAGGAATCAACTGTAGCAAAGTCAGTTTTTCGATCCTTACGAAACATTTTTAAAGCTTCGTAATTCGTTACTAGCAATTCCTCTTTATTACTCATTTTCTAAAATTTTAATGAATATGTCCTGAACCACACAGCAAATCGTATGGAAAACAAAGGAAACGTAATTTGAAACATTTAGAAATTATTTAACCTAGTTGGTTAAGAAAAATCGAGTGTTTTAGCCAATTCTTCTACAGAATTTTAAATATATTCCAAGGAATCTTTTCTTCAACCTGTGCACTTGAGCTATAAATAAACAATGTAGGAAAAAACAACGAAACTTCTAATATTTAAAAATGCTCTAAATGGATCCGACGATTGACATTATATGCATTTTAATTTTGAGGGCGGACTGTGCAATATAATTGTAGCAGTTAATTAGATCTTTATAATAGCACTAACTAATTAAAGTTATACTCTGGTCGAAAGAGTAACGAAGAATTATCTCTCGTTGATAATTCACGTTTCAATAAATATACTTCATATAGCGAACCGATATCATTTCTTTTCAAAAAAATTCCTCGCTACCAAATCCTCGTACAATTAGCAAGCCAACCCACCTAAAAATCACCAAAAAAAAGAAAAAAACTAAATAACCCTTCAACCACATCCCGAAAAATCCCGGCTGAATCAGCTCACTCCCTCGGCATCTTTAATCGAGCATCTCTCTCTGCGCGATTCCTCGTGCTCGGCTTGCAAAAACGCGCAAAATTCAGGCCCGCGCGCTGGGCAATTACGCTGCTCCCGTCCTTCGCGAAAAGCGCTCGCACCACGCCCCCACAGGCTTCCGAGAAGGAGAGCAGCTTCGAAAAAACGATTCCGCAATCACGAGCCGCGCGCCGCCGGAGTAATTGTAAAGAATTTATCGTAATTAAGCGCTCGGCAGCGACGCGCGAGAGAGCTCAGCTTCACGATAGCGTGTCTGGCTCGTTATGGGCTCCAACTTGAGTGTGTATCTCTGTGTCTGTGTGTGTGTGTACGTAGCGAGGTAGCGCTGTGGAGCTGTTCCGCGATCTGCTGGGAAAAAGGAAGCAGATGAGCGCGGGATGCGGGTTTTATTTGCGTTTACGGGTACAGAGTGAGGTGAGGGAGCTGGGAGTAAGAGAGATGAGATGCGGAGGTTGGGAGATGGAGACTTGGCTGATTTTGCCAGGAACTGGGGTGCCAGGAACTGGGGTGTGCTGAGACCGAAAGGCTTTGAAATGTTACTAAATTGTCGTGAATGATTGTCGAAGGTGCCATTTATGATCGGTATTTATCGGCAAGTGACGAACAGATTCAAGTTTCAAGAAGTAAAAAATAGCTTTTAATTGGTAAGGATCGATTCTTTTACATCAAGACGATTCAACCTTCTGTTGATTCAAAACATATGTTTTAGGATCGTTGGTACATACATGCATAAAGCAATCTAAATTAACAAAACTAGATCAATTAATAGTTTTTCCGCCAATTCCAAAGCTACAACCATAAAGCCTCAAAGCCAACTCCGTCCTCAATTTCCCATCACCAAATAACAGATAAGCCTCGCCGCTCCTCTCCTGCAGCACTACGCATATCAAATCCAATGCAAAGCAACAATTAAAATGGCTCTCTTGCATGTTCGAGCGATAATCAGAAATCC
>JAPYZA010004214.1:0-13811 GCA_030522685.1 Eupelmus azureus | reverse complement strand
AATTGTTAGATAACAGATAGCTTTAAAGATTTTTTATTCAAATTGTAATTTATGTTGAATATAAAAGTTATTAAGAGAAAATCTTTTTTTTTGTATTCAAATTTTTTAGATTACTTTATCAATAATGTATTACATTTTTCCATTGTATGCAATAATAATTAATCTAACTTTAATCTAACTTTCCAATGAGTTTTAGTTTTTTATCTAATTTTATTAATTTCTTTTTTCTTTTTTTTACAGATCATGTTGAAGATCCAAAACCATCTTCATTGAGCGGAGTTAAAATTTTCTTATTAATGCTTGTGGGTGCTTTGGCACTTATTGCTTGTGTTGTGATTGGAATCATGTTTTATCAAAAACACCAGGAAAACAGCAGAAAACGATTTTATTAAAGCAATGTACATGTCTCAGTGAAATTTTTGTATGCTAAAAGACATTCCTACTGAGCAGAAGCGAATATAAAATACCAATTTTTTTATTGGTTTTGATGATGAAAACTGACATGTTGTGCATAAGTTTTCTAAGTAAAATAAGTTTATGTGTGCCAGTGCATGAAAGGAAACTTTTGTGATTATAGTGATATAATAATTTTTAATTTACCTGTACAAACTTTGTTAACACCTTTTATTCATGTCACAAGAGATAAAAGAATGAGTGTTAATTATCAACGTAATATTTACGTTTTCATTGACATTTTTAGCTGAAAATATGTAATAAATTAAAGCTTATTTGTTAAAATGAAAAAATATCATTTCACATAATCATACAATAAAAATTAAATAGTTTTGGCAACAAGCAATACTTGCAGAAATGCTTTGTAAATGTATAAATGCTAAATTACTTTCACAAGAAATGTCTAAATCTAGGTTATGTAAATTTGTATATAATTGAACAGTACACTATTGTCAAAAGCAAGTCATGTTAAGGTAACTTTCTGCTGACACTACTGTTTTTATACGAAAAACCTGAATTTTCATAAAAAAAAATCGTGTATGTAATAAAAAATAATTGTTTTAAAATAAGACTTAAATTATTTCCAATTTTTTAAATCTTTCGTCTTATCATATAAATATTTACTTTATTCTAAAATTTATTTAAAATATAATAAATATTTTGTTGCGCATTATTTATTTTAATAAGAGGGGATCAATAAGTTCAAAAAGAAATACTATTACTATATATTTATTTTTATATAACTATTACATTGTAATGACATTTATTAGTTTACAATTATTGAATTAAATGGTTTAATAATATAAAATAATGACAATCATATACAATACTGAACAAGTTGAAAAAAAATGAACTTTTAAAATTTATAAAAATTTTTAATCTGTGATTTCCCATAGTTAGTAGGTCTATTTATTTAAAAATCACTTTTACATTATTTTTGGGGGACTTGACATTCATTTTTTATATAAAATTTATAAGTCTATAGATTTACTAGAAAGTTAATATTTAATAGAAATAACACACCGAAGATAGGCGAATAACTATTTTTGGATAATAACTTACCAAATTTTTCGGATAAGTCCATTGTGTTGTAAATAAATCGGTTTTATCTGCTTCTATTAATCTAGCTTTAACTTATCTTCTTCTACCTTGGCTGTGCATTTCAATATAAAACCGTTATTTTCACCAAATCACAAAAAACGATTTAAAAGCGGTTATCTTGAAGAGTCACAGATATAAATAAGAACGATAAACCAGAATCGAATAATAAAAGGATTAAAATAAAGTATGCTTTCACAAATTACTAAATTTATTAATAATAGTCACTTTTGTATACACTTTTTTATTATTCATGCGATAATTACTAATCGGTAAAAGAGAATAAGCCGATACGTGATCCGGTTACAAACTTTTTTAAACAATTCATTTTTCTAGTTTGTAGCAAGAAAAGTGCATATTTTTAATACAAGAGATATAATTCTAATGGTATTTAATATCTAAATGAATTAACTAAGCGTTAGATTTCAATTCGTTTCCTCTCATCTCGGATGCGTTTTAATATTAAAAGTGAATTTCTTGAAAACATGAAAAGTGAACTTTAGTTTCTATAGGAAGCAACAAAATAAGTTTTAAATAGTAAAAATATTAATTTTAAATAGTTTACATGCAAGGCACATTTATTTGCTGAATTTAATGAGTGTATAAAGAAACTTTTTTAATAAGTTTTTTATTAATAATTTTTTTTATTTTATAAATCTTTTAACTTTATTGAAACCACGTAACATTTATAAAGATTTAAATTCAAAAGATACAGATGATCGCTACTTTATAACATTTAATATTCTAATATTATTTGTTACTTTGTAAAACTTTTTAATTTTTTGAATGAAAAAGAAAGAAAGAAAAAGAAATTTACGTATTAACAAAACCTTAAATTTTTGAAAGTATGATATATAGAAAAGTACATTCTCTACTAAGAATTTATTTTTATTTCTGAATACATTTTAGTGAGGAAAATTCTCTCTTATTTATTCCTAAATTTTAGGCACAATGATTATTTAACACGTTAATATTTATTTACTAAGGAAATGGCTGAGTGAATAAGAGTGAATGGTTGAGCTAAAAGTAATTAGCGCTTTTGCTAATTCTTTTACCTGTTATACAATTAATTCTAATTAAAACATTAGTCAAAATTTGTCATATACTGATTCAGTACAAACACGAGCTAGTTTGCTATAATAACAATAAATTTAATAGTTAATGTAGAAGACTTCAAAATAAAAGTCACATTATTTTGCGAAATATTTGAGAAGATCTTAAACCGTTTTTGTATAGGTGCATATAAATAAATTTAGATACTTTACAAAATATTATTTAAGATAAAAATCAGTATTTTCAAAGATAACGAATAATGCTAAATAATTTTTATATATTTTGGCAATACAGAATTATTACGAATTTAAACATATTTTTTACTAAAAAAATAACTTTTTTGTAAATCTTAGAGTTATAGCGAGATAAAGTCTATCTTACACAGTGCTGAGCAATACTTGGTACATTAGATCATAAGTTTATCATTTAACGTAAAAATATTGTCTTTTTTTAATATTTTTTAACAGCAATAAAGCTGATCTTTTTTTAATAAAATATATATTTTTAATTGTTAAAATATAAAAAGTGTGTATAAAAAAATACATATACATACAATATTTTAACCTAACTTTAGACGTATGGCATATTTTTTTCTAATGAACAAACGCATTACTTAACAATTTTAAGAACACAATCTTCTTTTGTCACCAATAAACTAAGACAAAGGTAACATAAAGAAGATAAAAAATATTTATCTTCTAAATATTATTAAGTTCGCTTCTCCTAACACTCAGTTTTATCATATAATAAATTTTACAAAAGTAAAATGTAATCGCAAATTCTCTTCACTGATCTATCAACTACTATATATAAAGTAAAATCAACTTTTTTACTGCATTGAGCGCGTGAATTATTGCAGCATCTTCTATTTGAACCATTAAAACATTGACATTGATGTTCTATTTGAATTCTGTTTCTACATGATTAATAACATCTGTATTACACATTAAAAATGGATACTTTCATGATATAAAAACCTAGTAACTATTATCATCATTATTAATATAATCTATTTATATTTTAGTTAGAACTTTTAATAAACTTGACATCTACATAATTCTTACGTCTTAAAATCTTGAAAATATATTTAAAGTAATTTGTTTAGTAATTTGTCTTACTATTTATGAAAAATTTATTAAAATGAATATTAGTATTAAAGGAAACCTAATTTTAAATAATATTGTTATTTTACAAAGTTTCAATATATAATTTAATAAGCAATATCGTTAATTTTTATTTTTAAAAGTAGTTCTCGTAACTAACACATTTGTTAATAATTATCCAATTAAAAATATACAATTTCTAAAAAAAAGAAGTGTTTAAGCTAAAGATAGAAAAGATTTGACTGACGATATTAACAATATAAAAAAAATGAGAAAAAATGATTGAAAAGCTTATATGCGCGATTTGAATGAATAGGTAAATTGAAAGTCAATATAATTGCGAATTATTTACATAATCCTAAATGATATCAATATAGTAGTTTCCATTTTATGATATAAAAAGTTTAAAAAAAAACATTTCAAATCATTAAATTCATAGCGAGCATCTATTTAAATATCACAATAGGGTTGAGCAAAAAATTTAAAACGGTCTTGGCTCCCAGATATACTCCTTTCACGATACCTTTGAGACCGATTCTCGATCGATCCCTTGTGTAAGGTTTCAAGTCGATGATGTGACAAGCTTGACAGCCTATCTCTTCAAGTATTACATGGGGTGCCGAGCCACCAAGAAGTGACTCGGCCTCGAGACCCCCCCTGTTTGATAGTACGCCCTTAAACCAAATCTTATCGCTTGGATAAACATTGAGGCTAAAATTGGCGAACGATCGATCACCTAATAAAACAACTTGAGCGCTGCTGCCCCATATGCCATTTCGCATCTTTACAGCTATCTCGAATTCGTAAGAGTTCCAGATGGCAACGTGGCATCTACTTCTTTTCTTTCGGATGTTTAGTAACGTCCTACAGTTAATTTTTCGCATATCACTAGTGAACCTAAAAAGGAATTTGTATTTTATTGAAATATTTTTCATAAGTTTAAATTAAACGAGAAAAATTAAAGCATTCTTTATTTATTTATATCAATTCTTATTATATTCTTATTATATTTTATTTATATTCAATCATACTTTAAGAAATTACTTAAAAAATTTTCACTTGTACACAACAGACTGAAACACGTCTTAAATATATTAGTAACTGAAAGAAAATTGTTTTTGATTAGCTGGCTTTAATACATAAGTAGTTTCAGATCTCGTTTATAAAAATTTTATAATTATATGATAAAACAAGATTACTAGTTCAGTTAAAATCTTACATTTACAAACTAATATAATTGCAACTCTATTCACTATAATAAAAAAATGATCAACACATTATTTTATAAATAAATTGTTTTAAAATTAAAAAAAAATTCACTTACTTATCGCAGTCATCTTTATGAGGTTCTCCAAACGCGCAGCGAAGCGGATCAGCCAAAAAGTTGGGTAACTGGTCAAGTATGAGAGCGAGATTATTGCTGATGCTCTTGACGCGTATATTAGTTACATAGCCTTCCCAAGATACAGGCACATCCTCAAATTGGGCGCACTGGACCTGAATTTGAGCTTTAGAAGCCGATTCTTCCCAAGCGGGTTGATGACAATAATTCTGATACTGTTCCCAACTCAGTTCACTTGGCATTTCGAACGGACTGGTTTGAATACTTGACGAATCTCGATAGCCACTGATCATAGGCCAGCTCAAAAATGCACCCGCCGCAAAGGCAAGGATCAACTAAGGTAATGTTTAAAGATAGTTTGTTAATATTATGATATAAATTTACACGGTTAAGTATTGCATTCTTTAGAAAACCAATTTATTTAAATTTCTTACCTGAAAGCAAGTGATTACCCAGTTGAGTCTTCTACTTGCCCTCGCTTTTCTCAAATACCATGATGCCAAAAACGGCATACCGCCCAATACAGCCGTAATTCCCACTCGCATGAACAGGTCACTCTCGGACATGTATTTGGCCGTAGCTATAATCGGCAAAACGATTGAGGCAAGTCCAACGATTGGCAAGAATAGGACCATTCCGACAAGAGCCAATGCTCCTCTGATCAGGCCGTACCACGTTGCACTCTGCGAGCTCAATACAGCCATTTGCCACCAGCTGAGAGTGACACAGTGAGGTATAAGAGTCTTGTAAGTACCTTTCCAGTTGTCTCTCATTGCCATCTTCAGACAGACCGCCGGAATGAGCAAATAGAAGACGACGCGGAAGTTGAGACAGAACTCGATCCCATTGCCTACAACGTAGGAGGCGAAAGTGGGCACCTTAATATCGAGAAAGCGCCAAGTCTGCGCCACCACCACGTCCATTTCATATGGATACTTGGCTAGCACATTGACACAGAAGCTGAATAGCACCAAAAAGTCCGGGTACCTGGAGTTCGCGTCGCGCCATGAAAAATTCAACAAAGTTACTAGCGTGAGCGTGAACGCTATGACGGTGAACTCAGATTGTGGCGTCCACTGGGTAGCTATCACTGGAAAGAGCATAAGATTTAAGAGCAGGGCCAAAAAGTAATGTGCATATGGTTTTAAATTATTTCTGCAGAATTGGTACTCCGCCTCCTCAGGATTTAAACTCCCACCAGAGTAGCTAAGAAAAAGCCGTGACCATACTCTCAGTTCTGACAATTCTCGTTTTCTCTGCAGTATCTGAAAGCTCGCTATTATCATGACGACGAAAGATAAATAGTATAAAGCGAGTGGCACAAAGAGCACGACACTTTCAGTACCCAGAAGCGCGTGAAGCAAGATCAGCACTATGGTGTGCAAGTGACTGGTAAAGAAGAGCTTGCGGAGAGGTAAACCACGACGACCAAGAGTTTCTACCAGCCAAATATAAAGACGCTTGAGAGAGGCCAGAGGGTGGACAAATGGTCGTTGCAACAAGGGCACCGAATCCAAGTCCATCTGAATTGGGTCGACCAAGCAAAGAACGCGCGAGACCACTGGTAAGCTACCTCGTGCGTACGATGCTGCTGCTGAAACGAGGGCTGCTTCCGTAATTTTCTCGCCTTGGTGGGCTGACCAATCTGTTTGGAAAAAAATTTATTGCAACATACATAAGAAATATTTTGTCATGTCTATATTCACATATTGTTTTACTCGGTTTATCGAGAATCAATCATAAATATTGTAAGAGAATACTTTGCGATAAAAATTAATTTATTTAAAAAATTAGAATATAATAAAAAACAACATCAGGTTAAGAAAAATATTTTAAGAATTCTCAAAAGAAACTTCAAAATGTGAAAAAATAACGCAAAACCCTATGAAATACGACTAGTTTTAAAAATAACCAAAACTTTTATAAGCGTCAGTGGAATGGCTAAATTTGATTTATTCTAAAAATTGACGATTGGATTTGTGTAAAACTTGTTTTGATTGAACGTTTATAAGCAAGTGCGTGTATTTATGTTCGCCATTTACCTGGTGTAATTGGTTCCGTATCCTTAGATTCTTCTTGACTAAATTCATTTTGATAAGATGAAGACTCATCACTACTCTCTCCTGTTAATGATTTTTGGAGATGATTTTTACCATTTACATATCTAATATTATTAGATTTATTAATACTAGTAGAAGGGAATATCAATTCCCTAATACATTTCTGTAACTGCTCAGTCGTAATAAATTCTTCACCATTGGATAGGCTGAAAAAGTAATATACAGATTTAAAATCATCAAATACAATAACTTAAATAATAATAGTTAGGTTGATGGAAAGATAACATTGGACATAAGATTTCATAAAATTCAATAGAAGTTATTTAGAATAGATACCATATATGAGTATGTACCTACTTTATTATTTAATCACTGTCTTTATTAAAGAAACTAGGGTTTTTATTAAAATAAACTAGATGTTTGATTAGTTAATAAGTTTCTTAAATTATTTTAAATAATACTATTTAAAAAATGCTACTGAGAAAAACCTTTTAAAAGTTAAAACAGATAAAAAAAATAGTGTGCAAATTGATTTTTAGACCAGGGCTCAATGTTATCTTTCCTCAAAAAAATATTAAATAAATTACGTTGTGAACATTTCCCTGGCAGCTCGCCTAGCAAGCTTTTCATCTTGTGACATTTCAAGACAGCTTTTAACGTCATAGTGATTGTGTTCAGTAATACCTTGTCCACTAGCCAAGCACTTACGAAGTAACTCTGTTGCTTCCAAATTGCCTTGTTCAGATGCTTTGGTCAACCAGTAAACTCCCAGCTTAGCATTTTCCTCTTTATCAACATCCAGTTCTAAAATAAAAAAAATCAAGACAACATGACACGTATGTTATCGGCTCATGACTATTACCGGCAATTATTGTAATTTATTTCTCCACAGAAATTTTAATTTCATCAAAATATCATTCTGACAAGTAGTAGTTTTAATGATCAATAACTTTTAATTACTGCATAATTTTATTACCATTTATAATATTGAAGTGATTTAAGAGAACATTTAAAAAGTATTTAAAAAGACAGTAACATCTTAGCTAAAAGACATACCGCAACACTCTTCTAATAACTGTTTAGCTAAAACCACTTGAGATTCTGGACAACCATCCTCTGCTAGCTGAAAGCGTAGTCTTCTAAGAGAGCCTTTTGGTCCATCTATTAAAAATTATTTATAAAAGATTTATAAATAATTTTCTAAGCGTAAAAATAGACATTTTGAGTAAGGCTTAATCAATTATTAAAGGTTCTCACTTTATTTTTATAACAAAATTTATCAATACATAAGTTTAATGATACGTTAATAATTTATTTTAGATTTTTTTCGCCGCACAACTAGGCCGTCGAAACAATGCTATAACAATTTTACTGCAATTCTGCTGCAATTCGCATACGAAGCCGAACGTTCCAGAAAAAAACATATATAGTCTATTTCCGATTTCGATAACAATTCAAACGAAGAAAAGTAGCAACGGTAAAGTTAATTCGGATGCAAGCAGCAGATTTGCGTTATACTGATGAATGAGGCATGCTTAAATAAAATCACGAAAGATGCACGAACCCAATTGAAAAATCTCAATTCATAAGAAAAGAATAATTTTAAAATTTCATAGGTCGGAATTTCTTTATTCTGAAAACGGCAAATTCAAGCTTGGTTCTTTTAATTTTATTTTTTTTACTTAATGTTTATTAAGGATTTGTTTAGACTAAATAATTCACTCTTCAATTAAAAGTTAATTTTTTATATTTTCTTTCAAATAATAAGACTACAAGTACTCATAACTCGAGTATTCCAAAGCATTAGACCGGACAACTCCTCAGTTTATTCATATTTTAGTACTCTAAACCATATCAAAAAGTTTTAATTCGATCTGTGATCTGGATCTGAAAACCTCCCCTGGCTAGTATTTTTCTTAAGTCATCAGATTACATCTCATCTGATTTCTCATCTGATTTTTTATCTGTAGATTTACAAGATAAAAAGTAAGTTCAATTTACAAATTTGATACAATTTACTTTTTATAAAGCTTTTCTTTTCCTATTAATTGATAGATGAGACACCTGATGAAATCTCATATGTGATTTTTGCACAAGATCTCAGATAAGAAAACGAATGAGATCTCATCTGCGGTTTTGGCTCAAGAACTCAGATGAAAAATCGAATGAGATCTCAAGTATGATTATTCACAGGGAGTGTTTCGATACTCTGTGCGCAAAGCTTGATTTTGCACACGCTCGAACACAAAAGCGTATGTAAATCTCGCTTTCTGCATGTCATATCAAAACATTTCGATACTAGTGTGAAAATAATCATTTTCGATACAAGGGCGAGAAACACGAGGCTATAATTCCTTTTTTGATACTCCATGAGCAAAACTTGATTTTGCGCACGCTTGAATAAAAAAGCGTATAATAAATTTCGCTTTGTGCACGTCGTATCAAAAAATACGGTTCGGTACTTACATGAGCGAGGAACGCATGGAGAGTGATAAAGTGATTCCAGCTTCGCGTGAACGTTTTGCACCCGAACGACGCGAAGCTGAAAAAGCCATGCGAGGTTGAATCATCTTCTCGCTCATATATCGAACCATATATTTTTGTACGACGTGCACAAAGCGAGATTAAGCATACGCCTTTTTAATCGAGCGTGCGCGAAATCGACCTTTGCGCATGGAATATCAAATATAGTACATTATGCAACAAGGGGCAAAAGTAACAGATTTTTCCCGCGGTTGAGTTTACTGTCCGAACAAGAATTTTGCTCCTGAGGGTGCGTTTACTAAATCGCTAATCACCCGATGGAAAAATATTCTTGTAAGGGCAGTATAATCACCCAAGTAAAATATCTACTTTTGTCCCGTGTTGCATATAGTATTTTATTCCACTCTCGACCGAAAGACTATTTTTTGATCTTGAAATGTGGGGTCAAAACAATTTTACTTTGGCCCCACAAAATTTTACTTTTGCGCAGCTAATTTTACTTTTGCTCCGCAAACTAATTTTCGGAAAAAATATGCTACTTTTGTCCCGTTTTTCCAATTTACTACCTATTATCTACAGTTTTTTGCTCAAACATGCGTCTTAATCGAACTTTACGGACAATACGTCAGAAAATATAGTCTCCGCAAAGTATTTGTTTGAATTATCTCATATTCGTGTTTTGTTGTGTTTTGTAAAATTACAGTCGTGTGGGAACTATTTATTTCCCACACTTTTCGAATTTAATATTGAAAAAAATTAAATTTAAAACATTCTTAATAAATTCATATATAGTTTAAAGAATTGAATTATAATTTTATCTTATTTTTAGAAAATTTAGGTTCATTACCTTTAAGCCTACACCACAGAAATAAATGTACTAATATACTAAAATATTTTTGATACTTGTTATTTCATTACTAACTTTTGAAATATATAATTATATGATCAATCATATAATATTTAATATTAATAATATTAGTTAACTTTGTTTCTATTTGCTGGGTATATTTCACTGTATTTGCAACATTGTTCGTAGATACTTATATACTCCAATTAGAAATTTACTTCAAATTTGAAATTCCAAATGTGATTCAAGACAGTTTAGAAATGTACACACAATTACTTTTAGGAATATAGTTACACACAGTCTAACATTGTTAATTAATTTTAATGTAAGCATACTAAAAGCAAAATTTTCAAGAAGTACCTTATAAATAAATTATTGTGAATTTACATAAAATTTTCAATATTTGTATTAAATGTAAATTACTGTGGTCAAGTGAATCCTGAAAGATGCATATTCATTAATAACTTTAGAGAAACAACAAATTTAAAATAAAAATTATTACATTAATTTAATTACATTGTAATCAAAGATTTACATTAATTTTATTCAAGGTGTGTATCACAAATTTTCCTTACAATACTATTACATTAAATTATTTTATATAACATTTAATAAAAAATTTTCAATTTATGAAATTTAATTTAATTTAAATTTAATTTTAATTATAATCAAATAAAAGCCTTAATGAATTCTATATAAAAATTACTTATTGAAAATATTTAGATAGCTATCATATCTAATTTTAAAAATAGCATCACGCGATATCAATGTTACAAATACTTACAAATAGTAAGAACAGTCTTTACCAATAAAAAGATAAATATGTCATATAACTAGAATTTATTACATTGCATTGAATGGATTCTAAAGAAATATAGATTATAAAAAATTTATTATAATATATTTACATTTGTTTATACAAATCTATAAATCCAATTAGTATTCATTTTATTTATTTTTCTAATTGTTTTTCAGTGTTTACTTTTCAAAACTGTACATCATATGTTCAATACAGTTTTCCCTTATTGTCTCATAAATTTTATTTAATTGATAACATTTTAAATGTTAATAAATCTGGTTAGAATGTTCAATTTAATTTAATGTAAAAAACTCATATGTTTAACATATTTATTAGATAAATATAAAAGAAAGCAATTTATAATAAAAAATTTTCCAAATTTACAAAATTTAATAAATTTTGAAAATAACCACAATAAATATTTTTAAACAATAACCATATAAATATTTTGTAACTTAATTGAAATATTAGCTTGAATATTATTAAAAATTACATTAATTTTTTTTTCATCATTTTTACTAATTAAGAATCATCAGATACTAATAAAAAGTATGTAAATATAAAAATTAATTTTTAGAAAAATACTAAATTTATATTGTAGTTAAAATGAAAGAAGTCTGACAACGCATTTACACACTGTGGAACTTCAAAACAAAGTATAGAGAAGACTTTAGCACTAAATATAAACACGAAATATCTTATAGCTTATTCGCATAGATATAGATATACCAATGTTACATTGTTGCACCATGTGGGCTGCAATTAATGCGTTTTTTTTCGCATACGTAAATCATATCGTGATTTTTACTTACCGTGCAATGTCCATTGCTTTCTGCCGGACTTCCCAGACACCGGAACGACGCCGGCCATCGTCTACGATTCTTTGATTGTAAGATTTAACACCTTCCCCGTCTTATACTCTTGGTTGAGCTTGCTCGGTGCTAGTATATAAAATGCAAGAAGTTGAATAACAATCTTACGCAAATGTAGGTTATCTCGCGTCCTTCCACCGAATGAAAGCATTTACACTCACTGAATATTTACTTTCGCCGCCTCCTCCAGTTCTTCTCTCTATTCTGCCTTTTCTTTCCGCTTTCGCTTTCGCTTTCCAACGTACAACTCCTACTGCAGCTCGTCCTTTCCTTTTTACTTACTTTTTGGGGTTAGCAGTGCGAGCAGTATAGTGCTGCGCGCGCGGTATATACAAGATGCGCAGGATCGCGCATGCGCCTTTTGGCAGACGGGAGATGAAAAAAACACCGCTGCCAATTGCCAATGCATTGACAGTTACGGCTTTCTCAAACTTAATTATTATAATTTAAAAAGAATATTTAACTCGAAAACTATCATTAATATTTATTATTACTTGATAAATAAACTTTTCTTTTATAAAACTGTATGTGAAGATTTGTAGGTCAATAAAATATATTTTTGCGTACCTTTAATTAAGACAGAAAAAAGGTGCAAAAAAAATTAATTCATAGATTTTATTTATCTTTTTATTTCACTATTATTTGGAAGATGCCATATTTATCTTTCTATTTTAATATTATGAAAGATATTATATATATATAATTGCCTCAAAATAATGTTAAATAAATTGGATAAGATTTTTTGGGAACTTCATGGAATTAATTTGCATGCATACAAAAAGCTTAAGTTTAGCAAATTTGGTCACCATAAGTGAAAAACTTAGAGATATTTAAAAATTGTTTGTAATTCTTTTTTATTTTTTATTTATTAATATATTTTAATAAATAATAATGCTCCGATTAAGTTTTGTAGAATGTCGAAATAACGTGTTTATTACTAATATACATGTGGGATGGGCCCATTGAATCCATCCAAATCCATTGGAAACGGTCAATTTTATGAGGGATTATGCATGCTATAAACTATATTACATTTGTATCGTCAAAAAATTTTTTAAATCTTTCATTGTGTAAAGTAACATAATTGTTTACGATTTATAAAGTCATTTATAAAATTAGTATTATATTATAAAAGTATTAAAACTTATGTAAGTGATATTTTTTAATAGGCTAGTACACACTAAAACAAGTGTGAAAACTTAAGAATATTTAATTTATAATATTTACCTACATAAAAATCATTTCTATTACTGGTATAAGAACTGGTATATTGCATACAATTTTAAAAAGCAAAATATTTTTGTTTACTCTTTCTAACGAAAAACAATTTTTGTAATAATGAACAATACTTTGCCGAAAAAGTAGTTAAAATTGATTAATTTTTTCGTGCGTTTTGTCGTAATATTCTTTTACGATACCCTTCATACAATCGGAATCATAAATATTATTTTATCAGTAACATAAATCGTTTACACATAACTTTTAATATAAATATCATATCATATACTATGTACAATAATATAAATATATTCATATAAAAAAATTCAATTATTAATTAACGAAAAAATATAGCAATAAATAAAATAATAAGAATGCAAAGAAACAATTAATAATTTATTATTGTAAAACAATTATTTAAAACCACTTTCAAAATTTGAAAAATTTTATTTTAGGAAGGTTATTAAAAAGATACAATGGTA